>JARHVA010004323.1:690000-942500 GCA_037957365.1 Torreya grandis | reverse complement strand
TTAGTGTTTCATATTTTTCAAAATTTAAGTATGAATAATGACTACTCATTTGTTATTGTAGGGTTTGCTAAATTTGATTGCCCTGCACAATTGAAATTTCTTATTGTTAAAAAAGTTTATTTTACACACTCATGTATTTCTTTCTCCTTTACTCTGTCAACTTAATCACTATAATAAGGGGGGAATTTAGGTACCTAAATTTGGTCACACATACTTGAAAAATGTTAATTCTTAACATATATTAAGCCATTTGACTTACACAACTCTAAATTCACCATTCCTATAGCCATTTATCCATATGGGGGATTGAAACCTTAGTTTGTCATCACTACTAGTCAAAATCTCTAAGTCAATGCTCAAATGTCTTATACCATCTCTCAAACTATTCTAACCCTATGACAAATGTCCTTAATTTTTTGGTATAGGTCAATTATTGTGAAAATTGCCACCTAGAGTGACCTCATACCCATCCATTAATGACTAATTTCCAAATTCAAAATTTTAATTTGGGTCTCCCAAACATTTTTCAAGGTTAGATAAAGGAAATTGTTTAAAGGTTTCATTATATAAGCAAATCAAAATATCATTTCAAAGGGACTTTATTTATATATAACACCTATCTTTTACACTATTTTAAAGAAATTATTCCCTATTTTTTCCAAATTCAAGATGAATCACTAGGAGTAGTCTCAAATCAGGTCTAAATCACTTCAAATCAAGTCTGAAGCACTTCAAACCAAGATAAGAGCCAACATTGTCAAGTATAAAGCCAAATTTATAAATGCATACATATAGTCAAGGAGCATAATTAAACAATCACTCTAGGTGGGATAATTGCATATGGATTAATTATCTCCTTAGAGTATTTGGATATGTAGGAAACATTGAATCATCAAGGGGTGATTAGGGTCAACTCAAACCAATATAATTCCCATATATTTTTCAAGTTTTAATCTCTCAAAAGTACCCTTAGGGTTTTAAAGGCATAGAGAAGGAAAATGATAGTTTCAGTATGAAATTTAAAGGATCATAATATCTCATCCATATTATAAAACATAGGCACATGAAACAAAATAATCACATATTTGTCATAGTTAATACGAATAAGTTCACAATCAACAAACATGATCAACTTGTGTTGTTGTCTAGGGAACACAAACTTATCTAGAAGTATCTTCACATTTCATTCCTGATTTTGACTTGTCAAAGTCCTATCTTTTCATTCTTTCCACTATTAAACATCAAATATAGTTGACCCAAATTCAGAAAATCTAAGTATTTTTTATTTTTTTAATTACTATTTTTAGCATATACCACTATCAATTTCAATTATCAATAAATTTTGTTTTACATTCAAATTTAAGCTTAAAATTCATTTATTACAATCTAAATAGATTGATCAAGTTTTATTCTTATCATAAAAAATTCATTGGTTAAATAAAAACTATGTTAGAACATATACATGACTAGTACAATGGATCTATACTTGGATCTTACCTCCTTAATTTTAGGATTTTAAGTCCCAAAAATATTTAATAGATTGATAGGTGAGGAAATCTATTCCCTACATCTTTTCTAGAATCTATTTAGCCTTTATAAGTAGCTATTCCTTTAACCCAACTAGCCAATGATCTTGCATTCCAATTCATGTTTTATTTTCCTTCCTTTGTAGTAAAACCATCTCCTCCAATTCTAATAGAACATTAGGAGTGAGGTATTCAATTGAAGTTAACAATAACCATTCATCTTCATTATCTCACATGGAAGGCTAAATAGGATATAAGCTCTTAATATTAAAATCAAATAAATATTAATGTAAGGAGGCAAATCAAGTTTAAAATCATTGTTTCTCACTTGATCCATTATTTAAAATGGACCATACCTTAGTGGTTTAAGTTTCACATCCTTACCTTGGAGCCTTTCTATACTCAATTACAACCATACCTTGTCTCTAAAAAATAAGCTATATTAAGTTCCACGTTGGTCATGCCTTAATTTTTACTTGGATTGTGAGTCCTTCAACCTCTCTTTCACTTGGAGGTGAAATAAGTAAATATTCTTAAATAAATTTTTAGCTTTATGAAAATCTTGGTCCAGTTTCATATTTAATATGTATGACTATCTCAAAACAACATCAAATTCACATGGAGGTAAGTATCCAAAACAAGTTTAAAAAGGAGTTTTACTAGTAAAATAATGTAATTAACTATTGTAGGAATGTTGAATATACACAAAATCCTTATCCAAGTCTTAGTATGACCCTCTCAAGAGTTATACCAATGTTCAGTTCATAACCTTGGTCTACCCATCAGTTTATGGGTGAAAATAAATAGATAATTTCAACTTAGTATCCATATTCTAACATAACATGTGATAAAAATTCCAAATAGATATTGAGTTTTGATTTTAAATGATAGAACTAGGAAAACCAAAATGAACCTACAAATTAGAAAAAATAACTCATCTGCATCACTACCATTGAGGGTCTTCTTAAAAGGAATAAGAATTCACATATTACTAAACTGGTCCACAATCATAGAGAGATAGTCATGCCTTTTCCTTGACATAGGCAACCCACCTAAAAATCCATGAAAATGATTTGACATGGCCTATAAGGAACCTATAGTGGCATATATAAACCCAAATTATTATTATTAGGCTTGCTTATACTACATAAAATAAACCCTCTTATAAACTTGGAAACATCAAGCTACATACTAGGCCAATAAACATATTTTTGTAGATGTGAAATAGTCTTTGTAACACAAAAATGACCTACAAATTTTGAAGTATGTGCTTCCTTCATTAGCTAAACTCTTTCCTCTTTAGGCAAACAAAGATTACCCAACTTGTAGAGTGTTTTATCAAATTTTTGAATTAAGAGATATTATATCCTAATAATAAAAACTACTATGTAAAATCAAAATTCTATGGATGTGAAATAAATTATAGGAACTGATTTGTATCTTGATGAATTTAGAAATATGCTAAAAATATAAAATGCTAGAGGGAAACAAATTAGCTAGAAAATAGGAATGTAGGACTATAATTACAACTATGAAATCAACTATGTGATTGTATAATTATGTTATAAGTAAGAAATAATGTTTTAATTAGATATGAGATAAGGCCACCATAATTAGATAGAGGTGGCCTATGTTGGTGTCCTTAGGTAATGCCAACATCCAATGAGGGTTTACTCTTTATGATTGATGTGGCAAGTTCACCTCACCCATAATTTTTGTTTGAATATGTGAGAGCTCATTATCTATTATGAAAATCATTATGTGCCTTATTCACTTATAACTCTAACTCAATTGACTATGAATGATAAATAAATAAAATGGAAAAGGGGGTTAGTGGCTGAAGTTGTGTTAGACCTAAACACCTCCTATGTTGAGCACTACCTACCTACAAATACTTTGAAGAGGGATTAAACTCCATGTTGTTCTCCCATACTATGATTGTGTGTGTGAAAGACTGGTGCATAATGGTAAATGCTAGTGTAATCCTAATGTGATTAAGTGATTAAATGATGACATGTGACATTAAAGGTGTATGAAAACTTAGATCAGTGATACTAGGGTTGTGTAGACTATGTATTAGGAAAATATGTGTTTTTATTTCAATGTGTAGTTAGATGTTTTAGTGATTTTCAATCATATGATCTAATTCTACAAAATGGATTAAAAATGTGAATTTATAGTTATCAATGAGTAATTAATTTATATGGGGCTTGATAAATGTGTGGGATGACCCATTACATGAGTTTGAATTTGATCAAAGAGCCATTATTTGGTGGGAGCATGTGGCTGGTGGAATTGGATATAACCAAGGAACATGATAGCTAAAATGGAGTGGCTTTGTTCAAAGGATAAAGATAACTAAACTGTAAGTTTAAATCAATCTAAAAGTTATTTTAGGCTATTTGTACTATGGAATAGGAATATTTGAGATCATCAGTTACTTGTAGAAAAGGGTCATCCACATAAAAGTGAAGGAATGGTGGTCAAGGATTATGGGATGAGACATGAGCTAAGCATCTATAAGAAGTGGTCACAAGTAAATTATATTAGAATAATGTTAATTTAGTTTTCTACATTTCACCTCATTTTATTCTATTAATGCAATAAAAGTGAAAGTACTAGAGTAAAAAGAAAAGTGTGTACCCCAACTTTCCTATGAAGAATAGTCTTTAATTTAGGCCACAAGCTAAATTGGGATTCATGTAGAACCTACAATGGAAAAAGTATTATATCAGTCATTAGTTAAGATAAAATTCAAAATTAAATTATGATAAATTAAATATCTAATAACAAGAAATGAATAGACTTGATTGGGTATGTGAGACTTTATGTTTTTGGGTGCCAAAACATTGGTGACTTGAGAGGGTAAGACACTTAGATATGGATCATCCCTCTCACCATATGGATATCTAAGCCCTATATATATATATATATATATATATATATATATATATATAGAAATCAATCACTATATGATAAACAAAATGGGCACTGGGCACTTTAAAAGGAGAGCGTGCTTAAAAATTCAATTTGGTCTTGAATTCATCATTACACAACTCAAGATAGGTAGAGTAGATAGTGATCCCTATATAAATTCCAAAAAATTTTTCTAAAAAGGTAAACCAACCACTACATATATAATAAGGTTCATTTTTAGTGTAAAATTGGCATAAAACTAGTGTAAAATTGTTGCAAAAGAGCATAATATGAGTTTAGTGTATACATAATAGATAATGACAAGTATTTACATTCCATATATGAAGCTAGTGAAAATAATGAGTAAGAATGTGGTCATGAGCCATGAAAATGCCCCCAATATGATATTTTGGTGTATATAAATTCTATATTTGAGTAATATCATGTAATTTTTTGAGCAGAAACCCATGTGCTAATCTAAAACACATGCCACACATGATGCCCCCAAACTAATCAAAATAAGGCAAACTTATTCAAAAACATGAAACCTATTTTTGAACAATAATGTAACTAATATATATACCAAGGGACACTCTAAAAATTATGGAAAATTTTATTTTATGCTTGCTATAATAAAAACACACTATTTTGGACATGACCAACTTGCACCCTTGTCCAATGAAGTGTTACTATCTAAAACTATTTTCTAGGTATGAATCATGATCAACTATGTAAATCCTACCAATTTATGATTGTTGTATATACTATTATAGCTTAGTGTCTAAGACAAGCCCCTATGTATGCCACCTATTTTGGGGTGAATATGAAGCCTATGTAATAACTTATCTCAAAATAAAAATTAATGTGAGATATGTTATGAAAACATGTAAATTCAAATAACAATGATACTATGAAGATCATGGCATCATAATATATAAAATAAGTGCAATGGTGATATTAGATGCATGTGGAAACATGCCATATGCATACATAGTGACATTGTTAAGATAGATGTTAGAAATTAGGCACATAGATAAGTGATCATTTATTAAAGATAAAAAAAACTAAATATAATAACTTGGGGAGGGATGCATGATGTTTATCATGGTATAATAAATTGGGAAGATGCATGATGTCTATAATGGCATCAAAAATTGTTCAAACAAAATATAAAAAGTGTCATGATTAGGATACAAACACAAAGAGTACATGCCAAGAACAAAAAGCACACAATAGAAGGACAATGGGTGATACATAAGGGAAATATTCAAATGTCACTCACATGCATATAAGACATCTAATAAGTCTAAGAGACACACACAAGGACACGTTTAAATATACACAATCCAAACAATAAATGTACACAAGACATAAAGTAAACATGTAAAACATGCAAGTATAAATTTAATTGATTAACATAAGTAATTCATAACATGAATATATTCAACAACTTAGGTAGCTAGTAAGATATCAATGTGGAAGTAAGTGAGAAATATAGATAGATTCTTCATAATGTAAGGAACTAAGATATGAAAAATAAGGGATATCCAAGTAATGATAGAACATATGTAAAAGGATGGCCCTAGTGAACCCTCTGAGGTTTATGTAGGTTGCATAAGGCTTGAGACTTTTTTTTCATTGGATAATTGTTACCATGTGTTCACTAGGATGAGTTTAGTGGAATTGGATAATAGTGTAATGCACTTTTGTCTAGGTAAATTGATTTTTTTTGTTTACAACTTCTAATTTTGAGAGAGTTGAATGACCTAAAACTATGTCTATAAATTGAAACCTACATGTTCTTCATTCAATCATGTACACTTTTTAAAGTATATATGATATAAACTAGATATATAGATAAATACTAGATTATACTAAGCACATATTAACTGATGCAAATAAACTACATAAATCATGCAATAAGTCTTTATCCTTATTTTTTGTATTTTTTAATATATGAAACTACATGACAATATAAAAATAAAACAACACATCCAAGGGATGTGGATAATAAAAATGTGGCTTTGGTGGAATATTGTTGAGTGTGAGGTACTAAATCTTGAAAATATCCAATAGATCATCCTCATTATGATCATCATACCATTTATGATCTATAATGTAGCCTTATATTTCATAGCCTTACCTTGGATACTTTATATAATCAAGTACAAACATACCTTGTCTCCAACAAAGAAGTTATGCTCAGTTCTATGATGGTCATGTCTTGATTTTCACTTGGCTTGTGACTCCTTCAACCTCTCTTGCACTTAGAGGTGAATTAGCTGAATCATCTTAATGAAAATTTCAAATTTATGAACATATTATTCTACTTTCATATTTCATTTATATGGATATTGTATATGATATTCATGGTATATAGCACCTCAGTCTTATATACTTGGAAAACTTAGACCTTGATTGTTCCTATCAGTTCTAGACTTTTCCTACTTTTGTAAGTCTTGAATTTGTTATATATTATGCCATGTGGCCTATATATCTTAGTAAAAATAGTATTACCTTGATTACATAGGACTTATTTCTTGGCTAGAATGTTTAAAATTTACTTATCTTACACTCCTACAAATTCTAAACATGTACTTGCTTTTCTACTCCCTGAACACTAATTATCACCCTTGTGTATTGTAATTTCTATATTCGTAACCCTATTATACCATCAAGGTAGGATAACCACCCATATATAAATTTATGGTTAAACATTTGGTGAACTCAATGTATTACTTTGTTAAATGAAGAAATAATCAAGTATAACTTTGGGATAGATAAGGACCCTTGTCTAGTTTTACTTATTACTATGATGCATGAGTATGAAGGAAAAACCTATCTATAGGTCATCCATGATTTTATTTAACTCTTTTATTGTGATTATTTGGATATGCTATGGATTGATCGATTGGTGGTAATGCATAACATATTATAATACCTAGATGCAAAACCAATAAAACATTTTATTTTAAAAATGCATCTTAAAGTGGTGTTATTAGTAAAAGATAAAATTCAAAAGATTTTAGATGCAAAGTTTATAAGAGCCATTACACATTCCAACTAGGTATCCAAAATTATTATTGTTAAAAAAACCAATGTGACTTTCAATGTTACACTGATTATCATGATTTAAACAAGGCTTGTCCTAAAGATGATTTCCCATTACCTAACATTGACAAGATTGTAAATTCTATAGCTAGATATGAGACATTTTCATTCATGGATGGATTCACAAGATATAACCAAATAAAATTAACCACACATATCAATAAAATACTATATCAACCACTCATTGGGGTACTTTTTTTATACAGTCAGGTTGTTTGGATTAGAAAACGTAAGAATCACATATCAAAGTGCAATGAATCATATATTTCATGACTTTATACATAAAAATGTTGAATATTATGTTGATGATTTAATTTAAAAATAAAAACATCACCAATACCATTCTACTAATGTACAAAATAATAATTGAGTGCTTATGCATGTTCAATGTTCAATTAAATGAAAAAGTGTGTTTTTGGAGTATCTTTGGGAAAACTGATAGGATACATTATTTATCAGTGAGGCATCAAGGTTGATACATAAAAGGTCAAATATATTGTATAAATTCCACCACCAACCAATATAAAGTAATTAAAATGTTTTAAGGTTGAAATTTAGGCTATTTGACATTTCTTTACCTAGTTGGCTAATAAAACAATCCCTTTCACCTATTTGTTAAATAAGGATATAAAATTCATATGAAATGACATATATAAATAAAGTTTTGATAGAATAAAATCATACTTATCAAATCCACAAGTAATTATGCTTCCTATCCTAGATATACCATTACTTCTTTACATATAAACCACTCATGAGGACCTAAGGGCCCTACTAACACAATTTGATGATAGTCATAAAGAATGTGAAATATATTATATTAGTCTCCAATTAAAAAATTATGAATGTAAACATACAATAATGGAAAAAATATGTCTAGCCTTGATTTTTGATACTAAAAAAGTAAGACACTATTTTATCAATAATGAGGTGCATGTTATAATAAAAGAAGATCCATTAAGGTTCCTTATGAATAAAACACATCTAATCAGTTGCATAACAGAATTGGTGATGCAACTTATAAAGTTTGATCTAAAATTTGTAGCTCAAAATTCAATAAAATTATAAGTCATAACCAACGAATTAGAAACGGATCCCTTAAGAAATTATTTTTCACTCAATGAAACTTTCCAAGATGAGTTCGAAGCATATAATATATCTACCAATCCATAGATTATGTTCTTTGATGGGTCAAAATATAGATAGGGGTAGGTGTTAGTATTGTATTTTATACCACAAAGGGTGAATACATGCTTTTGTCTTACAAATTACATTTTTATTACACCAATAATATAACAAAAAATGAGGCCTTGATCATCAGATTATCCATAGCAAAAAACTCACATCAGATTCCTAGTTGGTTGTTAATCAAATTAATAAGCATTACCAAACTAAAGAATAACATCTTTTTCCATATAAATAAATGATAGATAAACTCACAAAGACATTTGACATATTTTTTTATCAATAGTATTCCATGTAAAGATAATTACCATGTACATGCTATGAAAAGTACAACATATTTGATGAGTTTGATGATGATCATATAAAATTTTCAATATGATAGATACAAAATATTTCCATTTCTTATAATCAAGTAAATGCCTTGGCCATTCTTGGTATTACTCATAGTTCTATAAACACCTAATGGTACATTGATATTTACAAATTTATTTATTGAGCCTATATACCATTTTGAATGAAATGATAAAAAAATTACAATGTGAAGCATTTCATTATGTTATTATTAGGAATAATTTGTTTAAATGAGATGTTGATGGCCATTTTCTTTGATGCTTAAACAAATATTAGGTTCACACTTCACTCTTGGAAATGTATGATAATGAGTGTGGTGGGTATATCAATAGACATGCCATGTCTCAAAAACTATTATTCCAAGGTTACTAACAACCTATAATAGAAAAAGACTATATTGAAAATGAAAAATTATTTCAACAATGACAATTTTTTTTAATTTGACTCATGCACTATCGCATGAGTTACAATCGATTGTGTCACCAAGTCCTTTTTCCTTATGGGGATTTGACTTAATAGGCAATGTAAATATAGTATCTATTGGTTGACATAAATTTATTATTACCACTATATAATATTCTACAAAAATGGGTGGAAATAATCCCATTAAGTTTACCACAGGGGATGACATATGTAGGTTTCTAATGACCAATATTATTTCCTATTTTGGCATACCTTTAACTATTATTTATGATAATGGAACATAATTTAAAAATAAGATGATAAAATGATTTAACAACAATTACAAGATTAATCATACCTTTTCTACACCATATTATCCATAGGGTAATGACCAGGCAAAGGAAACACATAAGACAATTATAAAATTATTTGGAAAAAAGTTGAATGATATAACATTGATTGGAACCAACAAATGGTATATGCTCTATGGTAATGTTTAACTAGTGTATGTATAACTATTTAGGGCACACCTTGCTCTTTGATCTATGGTAGAGAGGACATCTTACCAATTGAACTTGAGATACATTCTTTGTGTATTTCTATTAAGGACATCATCAAAGATAATGAATATCATGAAAATAGATTGCATTAATTAAAGTAGTTGAGTTCCAAATAAACACAAGTTGTTGAGATATTAATTTTTTATTAGAATAGTGTGAAATTATCATATTAAAAAAATGCTTAACCACACAACTTTGATATGGGTGACTTGGTACTAAAATAAAATTAAAATAATACCAATGTATAAAAAGACAAAAAAGGAAAGTTAAAACCAAATTGGTTAGGACCATTTACAGTTACAAAAAAACTAGGAAAATGTGTATACCACCTTTATACACTTGAAGGACATCCTTTAAAAATATAATGAAAATTATGCACTTGTGTAAATATATTAATAATATTCCAAAAATACCTAAAAATAAAAAAACATTCAAAAATACAAAAACACCTTTGACACCTATATGTTCTATTAGATTTTTGGCATCTATGTGTTAGTTACATGTTGATGGATGGCATATTTAATTAATTATACATACACACATGTGTGTCACACTTCTACTTGAGTGTGATACAAACATTCACAAATACATAATCTATTCCTATTTTTGAATGTTGGGCCTTCCCTTTACTCATGTCATGGAGACATTGGGGGCATCTGCTTATTGGATAATGATAGACATAGGTTATATGATTCGATGGTCACTCTACACTATAGTGTTTAATATTACATAAATACTTCTACATACCTTTATCCATGATTATATCCTACATAGGGTACTTATTATTCTATACATTTTACATTTTTTCCTAACACATTTTATGAATGGGATACCATGACATGTTTATGTTGGTTGTTTATACTTTACTTTATGCACTTCCTTGAGTGCCTTGCCTTGCTATTGTATTCCTTGTTCAATCATTTGAATATGATCCTTTTCTTGTGACCCATATGCCTATGTATTCTTTCTTTATCCTTTGCATATGCCATTATTTATTATATGGACATTTGGATATGTCATCCTTGATTTTGTGGAAATTTGACTAAGTCATCTCCCTTTGATTATGTGGCATTTGAACATGCCCTTATTTTTAGTCTCTTTGGACCATTACCTTTTGAATTGATTTTGAGTGCTATTGTGTGTGTGATTTTTTTCTTGTTGAGATTTTACTATTACTATTTAGACATTCCCATGATATTTATCATGCATCTTAGGCTTTCATGTGATCACATTGGTTATATGTGTAGGATTGGATTAAAAAGTTGGTTAGTCAAACATTAGTCATGTAAACACAAAGATTTCATAAAGAACTTAAAAAAAAAGGCCAACCTATTCCAATGAGGTTTTTAAATGATAATGAAGAACAATTAAAAGAGAACAAGTAACAATTACCTTCCTAAGTGATTTCACCATCCAAGAGTAACTCTAAGCATGTTTTTCCCCTTGATCTAGTGTTCATATCTTTGTTAATAATGGATGGCAAGCTCCTCCATCATCTCAAGATCACTATGCATAACTTAAGATAAAGATAAGAAATCTAATTTATACTTATAAAATTAAGCTTTCAAATAAAACACAATGATTAACACAAAGAAAGGTTATGGAGATAATCCTGCATTAAAAGTTTACAATATCTTAGCTTAAAAATGATGTTCTATGCCCTTGTATTTATATATTTTTCAAATGGGTCAGGATCAACAATGGCCATCCATCTTAAGATTGAGATGTGTTGCCATAAATTAATCTAATATTTGTAATTATATCCATAAATATCCTCATAATAATTTGGAGGAAGGGGCATTAGAGAGGCATGGGTGCCCATAAACCTAATATTTATTTCATTTATGGCTTATGGATGCCACTCCATTGATCAATTCATTAGGTGATGCAGATATTCAAAATCATTTTCCAATAAATAAATATTCAATTTTCTCCATGGAATTCTTACTTAAGCTCTTGATTTGAGTTAATTTTCCTATGTAAGATTAATCAATTTTCGTGTAATTCTTTATAAAATGGTGCACAATTAATCAAAATGATCAGAAAGTCATGTTACTAGGTCATAATTTGACTCAAGAAGAATTAGAAGGTGATGTTAGATATGTATAAACCATTGTACCATTTAGGATGTTTCCAACACATAATAATAAAGGTACATGATATGTAATAATGAATTAGAAGAAAAGAGTGATCTAGAGCACTAAAATGCAAAATCACAATTTTGACTCAAAATGATTTTAGAAAATTTAAGAATCACATAAAATGCATTACCCCATTTAGTGATAAATTAACCTAAATTGACACTTGTATATGACAAGTTCAAACCATTTATTGTGTTTAAGTGATTTTGGTCTAAATTTTGCATTTGAGTACAATTTAAATAAGATTGACAATTTAAAATAACAATGGGGTTAGGAATTGGATGTTTACATTCCCCCCTATTTTAGAAGGCATAGCAATACATTTAGGCAAAACAACATTTTTTCAAATAAAAGAGTTATTAATAAAAAATTGAAAATGACCCATGATTCCCCCTCAAGAGGACATAAAATGATGAAAGAAAAGGATGGACTCTCAAAAAGAGAGAGAAAGTGATATTAACCCATGGAAAAGATTAAATCCAAATGAGATAATGCTTACATGTATTGATTCCATGAATGATCAAAATATAATTAGAATAAAATGGGACCAAAAGATGGGGGGAACGGGAAGGATAAAATAAAAAAAGTATAAGTGACACACTTTGAATGCATCTAATTTGAGAGTGCAATATATGCACTTATATAATGATCAATCCTGAGACAATTTTCACACTAAAATATTGCTAGAATGAGGGAAAAGGTATGCAGAACTTGGTATTAGAATAAAAAATAGAAACATTGTCTCCAAAGATAGAAAAAATAATAATATTCTCCATTAGAGTAGATATTATTGTGTGATAAACAAATTTTTCCCAGTAGGGCATATTTTGATGACTGATAAAGAATGGTGTGCCCCTATAGGGCTGATTTAGATTTGTAACTAGTTCAAATGTTGTACCCTAGCATAGACAAATTGGCAAGAAATAGCTCAAGGATATAATCTATTACATATATTAAAAAAATGAGTGCACAAAAACATATATGTGATGATGGAATGGCTTTGAAAAATCCACAAAAAATACAACATATAAGAATTCAAAAAGTGATGAAAGAGATGAAAATAATAATGAAGATGTCTGAGTTGACCCAAGATACATCATGTATCCAAACATTGCCTACATAGTCCAAATGGACTTAAAGACAATATAGTTCACCCAAAATTGGGAGAGAATGGAATGAGGGGTAATTAAAAATGACCAAGAGTTGATTATACTCATGATGTATGATAATAGATGCATGACTAAGCATAGAGTGAGGTGTTAAACCTGTTGAGCCTAGTTTATACATGGTGATCTTGAGAGCTATTCATTAGAGCTGTGTTGACGTTAAGACTTGAATCCAAATCACAAAGTTCTTGCTATAGTAAAATAAATTGGGGATCATAATTATGAAGAACTTATAATGACATGGTATTTCAATTGTGTGGAGCCATTTCAAATGTGAATATCTATAACTAAGGATAATGGTAAAAATTACCAAAACCAAAGTTACAACTATTTAAATTTAAACCAAAAATCAAAGACAAAGAAAAAAACATAAATGAACCTAGATTAAAATCAAGATATGAACAATCAAGACTTAAGTAGGAATAATAATGTTTAAAAACAAAATAAGAACAACTTAATAACAAGAGATCAAGATATAATAATCAAGATTCATGTGGACCATCAAGATATACTTGGAAAAGAAAAACAAAGAAATACCAAATAAGAACTCAAAAGAACAAACAAACAAACAAATAAACATGCACACAAAATAAAATGTTTTTGAGTTTTTTAAAAAAATTTATGAATGTTTTTGGCATTTTTGAAGTATCTCAACTCAATTCAGGATTAAGATACATAGAACAGTCAAACTTGTAAAATAGAAAGGGTTTTGTAAAGAGTTATCACAAAATAGTGAGAGTGTAATGAAAAGGGGAACTGAAGTGACCTCAACATAAATCGAGCATAACTTACATAATCCCACTAGGACCTTAAGTCATAGTAATTTTGCCTACAAAAAAGGTGATGAAAAACCAACTAAGCCATAATAAGGGGAAATAACCAAGGAAATGATAATAGTAATGAATAGGTGATGTGGTAATGCATGACAAAAAGGCATTGTACCTAATTTACCCATAGGTGGCTATAATTAGGAAAAAACATCATATCCAAAGGTGGTTATAATCAAGGGTACCAAATACATTACTAATTTTCCCATATGTGGTTATAATCAATGATACCAAATAAGATGATAGATGAAAGATAACTTACCAGATCAAATGTCACACCACTACCATAGACTATCATTCAACATAGAATTTTAAAACTATTGAAACTAGATCATAATCCCCCCATGGCAAGTGCAGGAAGAACCAAAGGAACCAAAATCCAAATGGGATAAGTAGGATAGCTAAAAATGAAGTTTGGTCAATAGTAAAGATATGGTATAATAAAATGTTATAATGAAAATGATCAGAAGACAATTGGCTATAGTGGAAACAAAATTACCCCCAAGTGAGGATTGGCTTAGTCTACTCACAAAAAAATGAGAGTGTGGGCTCACATTGCTCACAAAATAGTGAGAGAATTAAAAATTAATAATTACTCATAAAATGTCAAGATTCTTTTAAACTTAAAAAATTGTTCACAAAATAAAGAGAGCATGGTGAAGGTGACCGAGCTGACCTCAATAAAAAATGAGCACTACCTACATAGTCTCGAAGGACCTCAATTCAATGTAGTTCAAACAATAGGGTAAATGGAACACAATGGTATAATACTACCTATAATAAAATGGTATTTAAGGTTTCCACTAAAAAACAAGGCAAAATAATGGAAAATGATAAATGGAAAAATGAAAAATGGTTTTACTACTCCTACTGACATGGAGATGCACATCCTAGTCAACATGTGAGACAACCAGAATGATCAATCATAAAAATTTCTATCCGACAACCTTTCAAAAAATTTGTTCTATCAAGAACTTGTTACCTATCTAGATCTCAATAATGTGTTCATAATCTTCATTTGTTATTGATTCTTCTTCTTTAAAACATCAAGATAAGATGTCTTCATATCATCTGTAAAGGAAAGTATAACCGAGGATGATAAATAATGCTAGGCACATGATACATGATATAAGTGGGTAATGAATAGGTGGATGATAATGAAATGTATCATAAATGGTAAATAAATGAATAGTGGTACTTTCAATCACATGTAATGTTGTTGATTTTGGATTTGACATAATTTTAGTTGTGATGGCTTTAAAGACCTTCAAATATTCTCTCAATATGACCACCATATTTTTTTTGTTTGATCTTGAGAGTAGCTACCATCTTATTATGATGTATATTGGAAGCTATAATTATTTTTAATTTGATAATGTCTTCATCAAGTAGTAAGGAAACTTTGTACTTAGCTATTGGTGCCTCAATGAGGTTTTCATCGATGAATTTGTCCTAATTATGCCATAGTGCTTCCAATAAGGTTTTACAAAGATATGTTAATATTTAACTTTGATTGTCTTCTAGAATATTTGAAAAGTTTTCACTAAAAGATGTTGAGTTTATTCTTTGATAATCCCCTAGCACCTCCTAAAAGGTTTCATTAAGAGAGTGTTCCTTTCTTACATGAGTTTGGTCTAGGTCCCCTAATATTTTGTAAATGGTATGTCACCATGGATGCATTTCAACAAAGTGTGATTCTCTTGGTCCCAATCGATGCTTGTGGGAGGTTGAATGTCAATATAATGTCTATAATGGGTAGGAAAAATGGAATGATGAAAGGTAACACAATCCTTGTAGAAGATACTAGGAGAACATGTGTTGATGCTAAAGTAATCATCCTCAAAAATTGTAGAAGGATAAAAAATATATTCAAAATGATCTATAAGACAAGTGTAACCAATGTTGTAACAACCATGACTATACTCTATTTTTGAAGCTAAGTCTGAGTCAAGGGAATCCTAATTAGATATCGATTCTAATAGTGATTATGATTCTAATGCTAAATTTGATGTTTGTTCAAAAAGGGAACCTGACTCTAATGTTGTTTATTCATCTAATGTGCTTGTTTATTTAATGTTATATTAAATGATTGGTATCAAATAAGTAATGACCTATGATGGCATAATGGGATTTATAAAAATTGATTCATCTAATAAAGATTCAACATAGACTGGCTTGTCTAAGTGAAGCCCATCAAAGAGAGGGAACCTCTCGAGGGATGACTTGACAAAATATTATCTATGAAAAGGAGACTCCTTAATGAGTGGAAAAATATTAAGATAAAACTCTATAGATAATGTATTGTCAAGGAGATGAGGCTCTTTAAATATAGGTAAAACAAGAATAGGTGATTCTTCATAGGTTGACTCATCATAAATAGGTGTTTCAACAATAACATTGTGATCTTGGTTTACAATTATTTGCAAAATATAAACCTTAAACACATTTTAGTATTCATAAGATGGCTCTTGAAGAGGTAATGGCTCTTATTGAGCATCATAGATCAACACAAAATGTATAAAGTAGTGAACCATGTTTTGTGGCTCAATAATGGGATCTCTAAATATTAGACTATTAAAAAAGGGATCAAAAAAATTAGGTTCATTAAATGGACATTCTTCAATGATAGGTTCACTAAATATTTGTGATGGGCCTATAATGGTAATAACTAGATGGTACATATTTTGGTTTCTTATGCCAACCAAAGGAGGAGGTCCTAAAATGGTAACCTTCACATATTGTGGAGTTTAATGGATCACACAAGTTAAAGTAGAATATCCTGAAATGGTAACCTTTACACATTAAAGAGATTGATCACTCACACAATCTGAAGGGGAATAACCTAGAATGGTAACCTTTTATCATGGTGTGCAAATCAAAGGAGGATATCCAAAAATAGTAACCTTAGAGTGCGGCATGAAAATTGAAGGGAAAGGATGGAGATGATGCATAAAAATTGGTATGGATTGGATGGTTTTTAACAAATAGGCTCAAAGAGGGTAACATATTCAAACAAGATAGAATATTCATGTACACCATAAAAGTTATCTACCTCACAACTAAGGCTAGAAAAGACCCTACTATGAGTGTACCCTAGTATCATGTCTAGAAAGGTTTGTTCTCTATATTTTCCAAGATTTGGACTATGTTTTGCAAATGTTTAAACAAGATGCATGATTTGATCTTTTCTAAACAAGGTGAGAAGGTACCAAAGAGACTATAATAGGGAGGGTGGTGTAGTACCACAAATAATTAGAATAATTATGTTCATTAATTTACTCAACCTTGGGTAAAGTTGAAATAATATGAATTAAAAGAGGGAATGATAACTCAAAAAGCTTAGAGTATAACTAGTACACTAAAACTTAAGATTTTGAGATATGACAATAACATAAAAACTAGTTCAAATTTGATGAGTTGCTAATAAGAAACTAGAAGAAAGCCCTTCGGATTAGGAAGGAGAAAATACAAACCAAGAAACTTAAGATGTGGAAACATGCAAGAATTCCTAAGTATAAAACTAGAACCAAATGGGCAGCACAATGTTACCACATGGTAATAGGAATGGTTGTATAAAATATGTTCTAGATATTGGAGTGTGAGAATTATAATTGATGACCCAAGTTAAAAATGGTGAGATAGATGATGAGTCTTAAAAATGACCTTCAATTCAAATGGGAAATTGAACCCAAGTTCCCTCAAGTCAAGTGTACATGGTGAAACCAATTAAAACATCAACCTTATGAACTTAGAAAAGTGCAATTTTGATTTTGAACTATCAATGGAGGACTTTAATATAATTGGGAATTGGTTTAGACTCAAATTGACAACATAACTATGCCAATTAGATGATATGACACAATGTTTACGGTGATAAATTTGAATAAGGAAAAGATTGATTTTCACTTGGATAGTGTAACACCTCCTTATTCTAGAAATTGGTGGGCAATGTGTTTTGGTTATGATGTTTATTTACAATAAATATTTAATTCAAATCAAGGACCAAGTAATATAAGACTCAAAAAGACAAATACAATTAAGTAATCATCCTAAGACCTAAACTCACAAGGTTGCATGATATTATTGAAGGCCATCTTTATACATGCCTTTGAGATGAAATTAAGTGTTTATCAAAAATAAAAGTGCATTATATAGTATGGCATTTTACACTCCCCTTCTATCAAGTGACAATATGATGACATAGACTTCAAGGTGCACCTCACATCAATAATATTTTTGTGGTAAGTGGGGTTTTTCTAAAAATTACAAAGTTAAGACCATCTAGGTGGTCCCAAGTATGGATAACACAAGGGATGTAACACATCAATTGGATATTCATCAAATGGCTTATTATGAAAAGGTCTAGTCCTTTTCAAAACCTCTACATCCATCAATTGTTTAGTTTAGTGTAATGTTCTGAATGATCATATGTTCCAGGCTATCTTACCATTAACATAGATGGTTTAACCACTCAAACCACCATCCTAGTAGGGTAATCCTAATTTATATACCACCCATGGAGAGGGGTTGAATAAAATGTTGAGAGATGAATCCCTAGGTCAAATATTCCCTAAATAACTCATGAGAGGCAATGCCATCCCCCTCAAAAGCCAAAATGCATGAAATAAAATCTAAGTAAAAATGCTTTAGGGTTATTTTTAGATCACCTAAACCATATGAGTTTTGGGGAAAGCCTATTCAAATTCATTTTTATGCCTTGGATAAAGGCACAATTTGTAATGAAAATGACACTTTTGATCACTGAAGTTCCTTATAGGGGATGGGGGAGAGCATATGCATGTAAATTCCTTTTTGCTCAAATAATCTAACAAAGCATATGCTAGATGACTTATAATTTTTTATTTTATTTTTGAAAAGATTATAACTTTGAAGTGCATTTGGTTTTAAGTATTGAATTGAAATGTTTGGTGATGTTATTTGGCCCCTTGGCCTTAGTTTGCAAAAATGTTTGAAAAATAATCATAAAACATTCAATAATAAACATGTAATTTTCATTTTAAACACCAAATGGAAGGTTACTAATTATTTTTAAACACCAAATAGAATTTTAAAAGACTTATCTATGCTCAACAAACCACTATTGCATATAGGTCCTGCATAAAAATTTAGATAGTCTTGTTTGGCTTTGAAGCACTTTCACTTTTGAAGCAAACAACTTTGGTTTTATTACTATCAGGTTTATGTTTTTTAAAACCATAAAGGCTAATGTTGATCACTATTGACTGGTGCTGATTCCTAAGAGAATTTAATTAGTTAAAACCCAACTATGTCCTATAAAAAATGATTGATAACGGTCACGTATAAACCCAAAGGCAAAAATGTTATGCTTCAAAAATAGTTTTTAGGATAAAATATCCAAAAGATAAGCTTATGGATCAAGATTATGTTCAGATTGGAGACTTATAAAACTCAAATTGTTAGAAACAAACTTGATTAAAATCTCAAAATGTAAATTTTAGCCATACTTTCCCTATAACCCAACCAACTACAATTAGGCCTAATCAACACTGATCACTAAGAACCATCGTTGGTCACTGTGTGACCTATATGTGCACAAAAAATATTAGAAACATGGGAAAATGAACTAAAAAATGATGTTTAAGGACTTTTTAATGATTAAAATGGAAATGTAAAATCTCCATAATGTCTTCCTTGCTTGAATGGACTCTAAGGTGCCACCAGGTGTACCATAAATGTAGGATTGGATTACAAAGTTGGTTAGTCATATACTAGTCATGTAAACACAAATAACGCATAAAAAACTTAGAAAACTAGGCCAACCTATTCCAAAGACATTTGAAAATGAGAATGAAGAATAATTAAAATAAAGCAAATACCAATTACCTTCCCAAGTGATTCCACCATCCAAAAGTGGCTCTAAGTGTGTTTTTCCCCTTGATCTAGTGTTCTTATCTTTATCAACAATGGATACCAAGCTCCTCCATCATCTCAAGATCACTTTGCATAACCTAGGATCAAGATAAGAAATAAAATCTATGTGTATCAAATGAAGCTTGCAAATAAAACATAATGATCAACACAAAGAAAGGTTGTGGAGATAATCATGTATTATAAGTTTATAATATTTTATCTTAAAAATGATTTTCTATGTTCTTCTATTGATAGATTTTTTAAATGGGTCAAGATTAATCATAACCGTATATCTTAAGATTGAGATGTGTGGCCATGAATTAATGTAATATTTGAAATAAATCCATAAATATCCTCATAATGATTTGGGAGGAATGGACATTAATGAGGCATGGATGCCCATAAACTTGATATTTAATGTATTTATCACTTATGAATGCTACCCCATTAATCAAGTCATTAGGTGATGTAGACAGTCAAAATAATTTTACAATAAATAAATATTCAATTTTCTCTAAGGAATTCTTACTTAAGCTCTTAATTTGAGTTAATTTGCCTTAGTAAGATTAATCAATTTTAGTACAATTCTTTGGAAAATAGTGTATAATTAATCAAAATGATTAGAAAGTCATATTACTGATTCATAATTTGAATTGGGAAGAATTGAAAGGTGATGTTAGATGTTTATAGATCATTATCCCATTTAGGATGTTGCTGACACATAATAACAAAGGTATGTGATGTGTACTAATGAATTAGAAGAAAAGAGTGATCTAAAGAACCAAAATGTGAATCATCATTTTGTATAAAAATAATTTGACAAAAGTTAGGAATCACATAAAATTAATTGCCCCATTTATGGATACAATAGCCTAAATTATCACTTGTATATGACAAGATTTTAACCATTTAGTGTGTTTAAGTGATTTTGGTCTAAATTGTGCATTTGATTATAATTCAAGTAAGACTAAAATTTTCAAAACACAATGATGTTAGGAATTGGATGTTCACATTTTGACCCTATTTTAGAAGGCATAAAAATAAATTCATGTGAATAAATGTCTTTTAAAATAAAAGAGTTGTCAAGAATAAATTGGAAATGGCCCATGATGGTTAGTCAATGTTATATCTACCTAGACATGTTGATCTATATGATACATGGTTACATTCATAGATTATATAATTGTCTTATCCTTTTGAGGTGAGTTAATTAATATTTATTATCTTTACCTTACCTCAAATGGGGGCATACTAGTGGGGGCATGCCACAGAGGCATGTTCTCCACACTTTGCACACTTTTTAGATTTAGTGGAGACATGATTTTGAAACATGTTATCCACACTTATTCAATATATGGTACTTATATTAGCTATCATATTTAGTGGGGGAATATTATATAGGCATGGCTTATACACATTCATATTTATTATATTCAATGGGGGAATGATTTGGAAGCATTTTCTCCACACTTATTCTATATTCAACATCTCTAGATTATAGTGGGGGAATGTTTTATAAATATGTTATCCACATTGGTACTTATATCAGTTTCATATTTATCCCTATATACTAGAGGCATGATTTTGAATCATGTTATCCACACTTACATAGTTTTTAAAATTAGCTAAAGTACATAGTTATATGATTCAGATTCATAGTTGTGGTATAATTCTATACATTGGTATCATTATTATACATAATTTTAACATGAGACATATATAAGGTACATATGCTATGAAATGTGTGCACAATATCAAAAAATATAAATTATTTTTAGATTTCAAATCTCTTTTATGGAATATTACCACATTGCATACTTTTTTGTACTGATACCCCATAGATTTTTATGAATTTTTTCACTCTACTGTAGTAGTTTGTTCACTTGTTGGTATGGTTGAGGTGATTAAATTAATCAACCATGCCAACAAGTGAACAAACTACTACAGTAGAGTGAAAAAAATCATAAAAATCTATGGGGTATTAGTACAAAAAAGTATGCAATGTGGTAATATTCCATAAAAGAGATTTGAAATCTAAAACTAATTTATATTTTTTAATATTGTGCACACATGCCAAGTTTTTAGGTTGGACTTGATTGTATCATACAAACTCTATAGTTTATAAGTATGATTGGGTTGCATGATTGAGCTAATCTCAATTCTCAGGTGAAAACTCACTTTTTCTCCAAGGTTGGGGCATGGGCCTTTAAATCCCTCTCTTTACCTCTATATCTCCTTGGGTATATGCACTTTTAATATTTATCTATATTTATCCTAATATCAATTTTAGAGACTTAAAACGATACATATTCTTCAAATCAACTTAAAAATAAACAAGGTAGTTACATTGACACACATGTATATTCCTAAATATTGATTTTTTAATTTCAATCAATTTTAAGTAATTTCAATCCAATATTATATGCACTAATTATATACTATAACATGCTCTTGTTTAAAGGTTAGTCACTAGCAAAGAACTCAAGTTGGGCACATGAAAAGATAAGGTGTGTTCTATACCCCAAGGTACACATTCCTTTCCTTTAAACTAACACTTTAATTACTAGATTAAAAGGGGGAAAATGTAGATGATGTTTAAGGATTATATAGCAATTTTAGTCTTGTACATTTGGAAAAATTAGAAATTGGCTGTTCTTCTCAATTCTAGACCTTCCCCACTTTTGTAAGTCTTATATCTAATCTATCTTGTGCCCCTTAGCCTATATCTCTTAGTTTGATCAATATTATGTTGATGACCCAAGCATTATATCTTACCTATAATGATTAAAATGTACTTATATTTCACTCTTGCAAGTTATGAACATGTACCTACTGTTCTACTCTCTAGACACTAACATCTAGGATAGACACTAGTATTTACATTAGTATCCTAACCTGACACAAGTGTCTAGTGCCCTAAATTCATATATTTTATAAATGAAACATATCATAATGGTCAGCTTAAGTGATTTAATGTGAATTATTACTCCAAATGGATTGATATAAATACAAGATCAACCTTCATTCATTAACCACCAGGCAAAGACCAAAAGATACCAATGCAACTTATCAAAAGCAATCTATTAAGCATTCAATTAAAAAAATCTTCCCTATTTCCATAACCATCATAAATAAATCACATTTATAGGTATACAATACTAAAGGAGTAGCCCAAAAACCTGATTTGTTAGGTTAAAAACTAGGTTATTATTTTACTTGCTTTTCACATATTACATGATTCACACATAGCCAATATGAAAGGGATAAATACATGATTTGCATTGGATGTGTAGGTAGCACCCATTAAAAGTGGGGTGTTTAGGGTTAGCTCAACATCATGTGCCCACTAACCCATTTTACCCAAGGTTATAATCAAGATGAAGAACAAGGGTTTTACAAATTCATGAGAAGTGACAGTCCATGACCCAAATATGATTGAACCAAAGTGAAGGATAATTCAAACCTAGAAGCATATAGGTAGTCACATCCTTTTCCATCAAGTATTATATGACACTTATGTCAAACCCAAATAGTAGCGTTGACACAACTATCCTAAGCTAAGTTAGTGTCCAAAGTTCTAGAAGTGTCATATCTAGAATATGATGATTATTCTAGAATATCCTTCTAGACTTATTTTTTCCTATTTTAGATCCAAAATTGTGTTAACATAAAATATAGATAATTATATCACTTATTTATCATTTCTATGCATAACTTAGTTTTATTTTATATATTTAGCCTATACTCAGCATAATAAATTTAATGTATACTTATATATGAGTTTAACACCCAATTGGCCTTTTGTAGATATGATTATCATTCTTGTGCATTGTCATTTATATATTATTAAACCTATTTACTACCAAGGTAAGATAACCCCCCATATCCAAATTTTGGGTTAAATAAATATATCAAAACCATATCAAATTCACATTGGGGTAAGTATCTAAAACACGTTTAAAAAGGAGTTTACTAGTAGAAGAATGGAATTCCATATTTTAAGAATGTTAAATATACACCAAATCCTCATCCTAAGTCTTAGGATGCTTCATATTATACCCTCTCAAGAGTTTTACCAATGTTTAATTCACAACCTTAGTCTACCCATCAGTTTATGGGTGAAAAGTAATAGATCATTTCAACTTAATTTCCATATTCTCCCACAATGTGGGATAAAACTTCACAATAAATATTAAGTCATAATTTGAAATGATAGAACTAGAAAATCTGAAATAGACCTACATATAGCAAACAATAACCCAACTACATTACTACCATTGAGGGTATTTTTAATGGAATAAGAATTCACATTTTACTAAATTGATCCACAACCACAAAGAGACAGTCATGCCTTTTCCTTGACATAGGAAACCCACTTATAAAATATGTGGAAATGCTTTGACATGGCATAGAAGGAACCTATAGTGGCATATACAAACCTAAATTCCTATTAATAGTCTTACTTATACTACATAAAACAAATCCTCTTATAAACTTAACAACATCAAGATGCATACTAGGCCATTAAACATACATTTGTTGATGTGGAATAGTATTTGTATCACAAAAATGTCCTACAACTTTGAAGTATTTTCTTCCTTCATTATTTGAACTCTTTCCTCCTTAGGCACACAAAGCTTATTCAACTTGTAGAGAGTTTTATCAAATTTTAGAATTAAGAGATATTACATCCTAATAAGAAAAAAAGTTGCATAAAATAAAAATTCTATAGATATGGAATAAATGACACAAACTAATTTGAAACTTGATAAATTTATAAATATTTTAAAAATAGAAAATTATAGAGGGAAACAACTTAGCTAGAAAATAAGAATGAATGATTGTAAGTGCAAATGTGAAATCAACTATGTGACTATATAATGATGTTATAAATTAGGAATAATATTTTACTCAAATCTAGGAAAAATCCACTAAAATTGGATAGGGGTAGCTTACATTGGTATTCTTGGGGCATGCCAACATCTTATGAGGGTTTAATCTCCATGACTAATGTGGTATGTTCCCTTTACATGTAGGTTTTGTTTGACTATATAGCAGTTATCAATTTATTGTGAAAATCATTGTGTGACTTCTTCTTCACTTGTAACCCTAACATAATTGATAATGAATGACAAATAAATAAAATACAAAAATGGGTTAGTGGTTTAGTTTGTGCTAGACCTAAACACACCCTGTGTTGAGCACTACCTATATACCAATACTCTGAAGAGGGATACAAATCCATGTAATTCTCCCATGCTACATTGGTGTATGTGAAAGACTAGTCCGTTGGTGTAATTCTAGTGTGATTAAGTGTTTTAATGATGGCATGTGACCTTGAAGGTGTATGCAGGCTTAGCTCAGGGCTACTAGGTTCATGTAAACTTTGTATTGGAAAAAATATGTGTTTTTATGTCAATGTGTAGTTAGATATTCTATTGATTTTGAATCATCTAAGCCTCCTTGTACAAAATGGCTTTAACATGTGGATTTATAGTGATTAATTCTTAATTAATTCACATATATCTTGCTAAATGTTTATGATGACACATTACATGAGTTTTAATTTGAGCAAAGAACTATTACTTAGTGGGAAGATACAGTTGATGGAATTAGATATAACTAGGGATCATGGTAGTTCAAATGAAGTGGCCTTATCTAGAGAGTCTATATAAAAAATGAAAGTGTGAATCAATATAAAAGTTCATTTATGTTATTTTTAATGTGGAATATGAATATTTTGAGATCACTAATTACTTGGAAAAAGGGTCATTTGCATAAAAGTGAAGGAATGACAATTAAGGAATGTGGGATGAGGCATGAGATAAGTGTGTATGAGAAGTGGTCACAAGTACATCATTTTAGTAATAAATTTTAATATATGTGTCTATCCTTTTATTCTAATAATAAAAATTAAAAATACTAGAGTAAAATGAAAAGTACATACTTGAACTTACCTATGAAGAACAGTCTTGAATGTAGTTCATAACACTAAACTAGGATTCACATAGAACCTATAATAAAACATATGTGACATCAGTCCTTACTTAAGATAAAAATTACAAAGTAAATATGATAAATTATAGATTTATTAACAAGTAATTAATACACCTGATTGGGTACATGAAACTTTATGTTTTTTGGTTCCAAAAAAATGGTGACTGGAGAGGGTATGACCCTTTGATATGGATCCTCCCCCTCACCATATAGATATATAGGCCCTATATATCTATCTATAAATCAAGAACTAGAGGATAGATAAAATGGGCACTAGACACTTTAAAAAAAGAGTGTGCTTAAAAAATCAAGTTGGCCTTGACTTTATCTTTTCAAAACTCAAGATAGGTAGAGTAGCCAAGAATCCTTGTATGAATTACAATAGAATGTTCTAGTATAAAAACTAGTGATAAAAGGTGAAATAACTAATACAAATAGAATAAGGTTCATTTCTAGTGAAAAACTAGAACAAACTAGTGAAAAATTGGTGCTAAAAAGTGTAATATGATTTTGGTGTATACAACATAAACAATGACAAGTATTTCCACTCTATCTACAAAACTAGTTCAAAAAATGAGTAAGAATGTGGCCACGAGCCATGAACATGCCCCCTAATATTCTATCTAAGTGTATATATTCTAAAATTGAGTAATATCATGTAATTTTCTAAGCAAAAACCTATGTGCTAAATTGAAACACATACTACACATGATTCCTTCAAACTGAGAAAAATAAGACAAACCTATGTAAAAACTTGAAACCTATTTTTGACCATTATTGTACTTGATTTGTATACTGAGTGACACTCTAAAAATTATGTAAATTTTTATTTTATGATTTCTAGAACAAAAATATATTATTTTGGATGTGACTGACCTACACCCTTGTCCAAATGAAGTGTTAGTATCCAAAACTAGTTTTTGGGTATGGATCATGATCAAATATGTAAAACCTACCAATTTATGATCATTTTATATATATTTTTTAGTTTATCCTCTAACACAAGACCCTATGTATGCCCCATCTTATGGGGTGAGTTTTGAAGCCTACATAATAGCTTAACTCAAAATAAAAAGTTACATGAGATATGTTATGAAAATATGTAAATTGAATAAAAATGATAACATGAAGAGCATGGAATCATAACACATAAACCAAGCACAATGGTGATATAATATGCATGTGGAAACATGTATACATAGTGACATTGTAAGGATAGGTGATAGCAATTAAGCACACATATAAGTGATCATATATTGAAGATAATTGAAACTAATAGAACATACCAATGAGGGATGCATGATGTTGATCATGACATCAAAAATGGGGAAGATGTATGATGTATATCATGGAATCAAAAATTGAGCAAACAACAGAAAATAAATGTCATGACCATGACACACACATGCAAAGAGTACACATTAAGTGCATGAAGCACACAATATAAGGTCAATGGGTGACAAACAAGGGACACATTTAAATGTCACTCATATGCATAGAAAGCATCCAATAAGGCTTAGAGCCAAAAATGAGGACATGTTCAAATGTCCACAATCTAAACAATGAATACACACAAGGCATGAAGTAAACACATAAAACACACAACTGTAAAATTAATTGATCAACATAAGTAATTCATAACATTAGTATATTCAGTAACTTGGGTAGCTGGTAAGATATCAATGTGGAAGTAAGAGAGCAACATCAATATATTTTTTCATAATGTAAGGAACAAATATATGAAAAGTTATGGGTAGAAAACAATGATAGAACATGTGTAAAAGGATGTTTCTAGTGAACTTGTTGAGGTTTATGAAAGCTATAGAAGACTTGAGACTTTTTTCATCTAATAATGTTAGCCTATCTTCATTGGGATGAGTTTGATGGAATTAGATAATAACATAATATGCTTCTATATAGGCAAATAGATTTTGTATATTTGAAATTTATAAGTCTAAGAGAGTTAAAGGACATGAAAATATGTCTCAAAATGGTAACATGTATGTTCTAATATCACTCATGTACATTTTTGAAGCATATATGGTATAAATAGGAGATATAAAGAAACAATGAGTATACTAAGCACACATTAACTGATAGAAATAAACTACATGAATCATGCATATGTCTTAGTTTTTAAAACTCCTAGAATATTTTTATTTTTTGTATATTTGAATATATGAAACTACATGATAAGATAAAAATCAAACATGTCCAAGGGATGTGGATAATCAAAAGGTGGATCTAATAGAAGTTCATTGAGTACAAGATACTAAATATTGTCAAAATATAATAGATCATCATCATTACGGTCATCATACCATTCATGATCTATAACTTCAACCTTATATTTGGTGTTGTTTTGAGTCCTATGCATATGTATGGGATGTTGATCTAATGTATAAAAATGCTAATGTGTAATTTTTGGATAAATTAACTTTGAGACTTGTCTCTAATTTTTGAATCTGTGATTGTCATCCATTCAATCATGAAGAATGAAAATTGTACTATCCTAAAATTTTAATTGAGTACACTTATGTATATTATCAACTATACCTTCAATTTCATGTAACCATTATTAACCTAATGTAACAACAATGTGATTTCTTATTTTCATAATAAAAATTAGTGTGAAATAAATTTGGGACACATGTGATTAGTATTTTAATATGTCTCATTTAATCTTATTAATATATATAGCTTTCTAAACTTCATCCTGAACATGCCCTATGTGATAAATAAATGAAAGTGTACATAAATTTGGCTTCATGTCCTCATCTATCTCCACATGCTTTCTATATGCATTCTCAATGAAAACTTGAATAGTCAATGGATTCATTCTAGAATGCTTTTAATTTATGTGTATGTGACCTTTTTTTTGAGACTTAGTAGGTTTTGGTATAGGTTGTATAATATGAATAGTTCCTTTATCCTCATATTTATGAAGTTTATGGTATAATACTACATAAGTATATGTGGCATGATCTATAATTCTATGATAGTGACAAAAGAGTTTGCCTTATTAATTTGATAACATGCTGGTAGATCTATGTTGTACTCTTGGAAAATAAATTAATTACTTATCAAGTAACATCTTTAACATCACATGTGGCCTATCCTATGTACTATTATCTTGGTTTCTAATAAATAGTTTTATATCCATGAGCTCCACATTATTGACTAAATATGTAAATGGTGACCTCTTGGTACTTGTAAATAATTAATTTATGTATTGTGCCTCCTTACCTCTAGAAATGATATATTTTACAAATATATTTATCCATGTCACCCCTAAAAAATAGTGTTATATGTAATAGCTATATTGCATCAATTATTCTTCCCTTTATCAACATCTAAAATAATTGTTTGTCCTTTATTTGCATTCACTATAATAATTACCTTTGAATCATATCCATATTCACTTGAACCAATTGGTGTGAAATTAAATCCACACAAATAATCATCAATGTTAACTAGTATTTCATTGGTATCATCATTGGAAGCAACACCATAATCATCTTCAATATATTTTATATATACGAAATTTGGATCTTCTATTTGTGTAGGTGAGTTCTATGGTGATGAGATATTTTTAGACTATAAATTTTTATCATTTTTACTAGACTCACCAACCTCATATGTGCACATTTTATCTATAAGTATGATGTGTGGTGGTGGCACTATAGTAGATTAAGGTGCCTTTAACTATGATTGGTTATCAATAGTATATTTTATGATCTTATAATATTTGAATGGTTGGTTATCAGTTGGACATGTGTATAAGTATCCATCATGTAAAAATTGACACACTTATGTAGATTAGAAGGTATATAATCTAATGTGTGTATCCATGGCCTAACTATTATCACTTGAATCGTGTATTCACTAAATTTTAATAATTGGTTTATTGAGACAATGAGATCATCCCCCAAGGTGTGGGAATCTTGTGTTCCTTGGGGAAAACATTTGGAAAAGGCTAGATTCCTTATAATCTAAATACATATGATTTATGATTGACATGCAGTCCTAGAAGAGCTAAAAGGGAATCTAATTCTAATCCTAAATCTAAAATATGTTTAGGGGAAAGGGAGAGAGGGGGTGATAAAAATAAAATGGTGATGCACCAAGATTAGATATAACAACTCTACAAGATTTAAAGAACACTCTATAGATTATAGAGGACAAGAAAATATCACACAGGTTCTGATATGAACAATCTAATTGAATAAGGGATTCACATGGAGGTGTAGGAAATAATAAAACACTAAGAGGGATTAAAAATGATCCAAAGATAGTTCCTATATAGACATATATACACATAGAATATGACCTATAAGAAAAGATCCAAGTTTTGCACAAAGTGCTAGGAATGGAAAATAATGAAAGGGATGAAAATTATCCACGAAAAAATATCAAAAAATAATGATATTCACACATGATGTTGAGAAATAGAGAGAGGTGAACTAAATTCTCATTAAAACACAAGGTTCATGTGGTAAAGGGCTCATGGAGGAAAATTTTTGGCAGCATTACTGTTCCTAGAAATGTTAACTTTTATGATAGGATTTTATAGGCAATGAGAAACCCATGGGTCATTGATTACAATAAAAAATATAACTAAAAGAATTAAATTGAATATCAAGAATCAAGACACATAATATCTTTGAAAATTAGATAGAGATGGATAAAGGTAATCAAGACTCTGGATGTGTCTTTGAGGCATGGTGACAATTGCCTCAAACTTGAGTCTATCAACTTGACATCTTCTCTTATTGATTTTGGGGAAACAAATGTTTAATAATTCAATGAACCTAACATCATTTACAAGTTTCCATGTGTAGGAATGTGGTTGTAAATATTTTAGAATTACTACCTTGGAAGGTTTTGTACTAATTCCACTACTTTTACTTTCAATGCTACTCCTTGGAGACTTTCATACCATGTTTTTCATTAAGATACCTCTTTGTCTTACATTCTCTAGTCATGATCTCATCATGATGGTATCACTCACACTTTGATGATGTTATCTTTATTAACATTAAATTATATAGACTCTAGTTTATTTAAATTCATTATGCCAACCACAATAATCTTTCAAGTCATTCATATCATAATCCTGCAATCTTTGAGCCATCATGCTTTGATTTTAATTTTTTTTCTTATGATGATATTCATGGTTAGACAAGCTATCAATTTTAGGTTTGATGATTGATGATGTGGTGCTATTTCATCCACTATCTCATTCCTTACTTGGTCATGGCTTATGCACTCAGGGTCTACCACCTCCATGTGGTGGGTCATCATTGGCACTAATGTTCCCTAGGGTCTAAAAGGAGGTCAATCCTTGGGGATTTTTATTAGTCAAATTCTAATGGTATTAGTTAGTGCATGTCAGTCTGGGGGAAGCCTAGGCTGAATCTTTCCATGTGGTGCTCTTTGGTTAGTTCCCATTCTTGTAAGCTCTAACAACTTGATTCTTTAGGATACTAAGTGTGGGGATTGATAGGGACAAATAAAACTCATTAATTAGTTCTTGGATTCTTATAATTATTTCAACTCTGACACCCTGGGAGATTGAGTCTAGGGACTTGCCAAAAACTAAGTATAAATCCTTTTATATGCATTGAGATTATCTGAGAAGATGCCACATGTCAATATTTAGTTAGATCAGGCTTGGGAAAGATATAAAAAACCCATGAAGGTTTTATAAATGATGGGAAGAAAAAAAATATTCTAACTATCAAACTTACATTTAGGCCTTCTTCAACACTTAGTTAATTATTCTATTTTTTTGGCCTTAACCATAGACCCTAAGATTAAAAGATAGGTCCCTATCATATGGATTTTCCTCACACTTATGTTGATATATTGAGGCTTCAAGATAAATGTTGACTATTATTTTTATGATGAAGTGAGATTTCACCATGTGGCATCATCCTACTCACCCACTACTCTGACACACTGTTGGGCTTGTACAAACCACCTTAGGGTTCTAGAATAGTGAAATTTTTTCATGTGGTGTCATCTCATTAACCCAATAGCATGGATGACTTTAAACTCTTATAAATAGTTTTAGGACTCTTGGTCACCTAGATTTTGACACATGGAAGCATCATGCTTGCTTTCTACCTTGATGATGTGGAGATCCACCAAGTAACTTTTAATAAATACAACTAAGTATTTTTTTGCTCAACCATTAAGGGATTTGAGAGTATTCTATGTTTACTAGGAAGGCTTAAAATAAGGATGGAAATACTAATACATGATTTAAAACCTCCTTAAAATGTAAAAGTGTTGAAACTTGTCTAGGCTTGACCTCATACTTGTTTGATTTCCCCCAAATTGGCTAAAATTTGAGAACTTATAGGTGATCTAAGGCTTGAAATGAATTAGATATAGCCTTCCCATGGTGAAAAAAATGGTCAACATTCTTGGAAAACTTTGTGAGATGATTTATTTCTAAGAATGAATCTAATAGCCTTGAAGCAATCCATTAGGCATGGAGTCATAGAAGCATCTAAACTTCTCAAATTATTTAAATGCAAGATAACTACAATCTGCTTACCCTACCATTGAATAAACTAAATTGAGAACTAATCATAATTATTTTCAAATATTCTCAAGGTTTGTATCTAATATACTTCTTTAATTTCTCAAAGATTTATGATATCCTTCAGACATCATTTCATCTACCTTGAAGCTCTAATTCTTCCCTACTTTCACACTTGCTCCCTAAACCAATTATGAGACTAAAAATGCCTCCAACTAAATAGAGAAGGAAACACACAAAATATGTCAAAGGCACTAAGAGGAATACAAAAAAAACTTGAAACTATTTATAATGTTCACAAAGGAACCTAGGGAAAAGAAAACATCTAACTTACCCTAAACTAACTGATTCGAAGGTTGTCTAAACAAAACCATTGACTAGTTTTATAAAATAGTTATTCTTTTTGATCAACTTAGAATGATTTTTATATTTGAGAAAAAGAAAAAAAATGTCGAAAAGTATTATATGTTCATTGTATTATTGATATACTTATCTAAGGATAAAAATAAACTCACTTACCCACTCGAGTTGACTGGAAATGCAAATGTCTTAGATTGGATAAGTAGGTTGATTTTGGCCTTCTTGATACTTAATTATGTGATTCAGATTAAGCACAACTTATGATGTCTTATCCTTCTTAGCCTCTAATTGAGCCAAGTGTATACACATAATATTTTCAAAACTTTTATCAATTACTAATGCTATTTATCTTGCAATAATCCATCAAGTCTTAATTTATCTGAGTGTACAGCCTAAGGGGTGTAATAGGAAAGGGGTGGGCAAACCATTAGTGCTTTTTAGGATTGTTGTCCCTTTTTTACTTGATATCTACATGCTTGTTTCCTAAAAAACATTCCCATAAGCTTTGCCTCCCATTTTGTACACTCTTCTAGTCTTTTACCACCTTCATTAGTCCTTTCCCTAACCTAAACCCATTTTTGATAGTTTACAAGACTATGTCAGCCACAATAACCTTGTATTATTATTGACAAAACCTATTAGGGTCTAGGTCAACCCTTGGCTAACCTAGTCTGTGACCTAGTTAGTTTTTATGAATTATGATACTAGGTCAATTAGGTTGACCTTGTTATTCAAAACTTTTGGAAATATTTAGGGTTAGATCCTCCTATGTAAACATATTCATTTCACCATTTCTAAGAGAAGAGAAGAATAAGTATTATGTATTGTGCATCTACTTATCCACCATTATACTTGAGGAGAAAGCTTAAGGTTTCATACTTTCTTTGGAGACATGGATCTTGTCTTGTGGAGAAGTATTTTGGATGGATTGATAGGTTGTGTAGCCTAGATCTGATTTATCTTTGTCATCCTTACATACCACAACAAAATCTTATAAATCACCTTGGCCAAGGGAGAGATTGAGGCTCAGTGGGTTCATCTTCAAAGGTAAATATTCCTAACTTTGTTCCTCCTTTGTAAGAGTAGAGATATAAGCATTTGCACTTCTCTTTTATGGATTAGGATTATGTCTATATTGATGTGAGTATATGTCTTGTATGCATGTTTATTTTAATTTTTTATTACACCCACTTTATGCCACAAGATTTGGTGAGCACTAGATTATATTTTATTTTACTTGTTACTATTTTAATGAATATGAAAACATAGGACCTAGTTAGGGTTATTGCATAATTTTGTTTGTTTAGAGTCTTTAGAACCCTCCCTAGTGATATTGTTATGGTAATAGCTCCCTTGGCTAGATATAGTAGATCCATATTGGTCATGAGCTTGATTATCTAATGTATTTCTAATAAAAAATGTAAGTAGGATCTATCTTCTCCAAGATAGGATTGATTTGTAAATATGTTGCATTTCCAATTGATAAACATTTTGGTGAACTCAACATAAATCTAACCATCATAGGTTTTATTTCACACTTTTCATTTCTATCATTCTATTATTTTTTTATATTTGTGATTTGGGTCAAATAGGTTAGTATAGTTCTAACTTTTATGTGTAGGTTTAATACATAGTCACATCAAAATGACTTTGTTATTTCTCTATAAGTCTTCATCAGATACAAGTTACTGGATCGAGTAGGTTAACATATTACTCTTATTCAATCCTAGATAAAAAACTATGTCGAACAGGTTGACTTAATCTCCCAATCATCATCTAGAATAACAATCTAAGTTGTGTAGGTTGACTTAGTCTTATAGTCAATATTTAGATAATAAACTAAGTCAACCAAGTCACCTTAGTCATCTTAATAGGCTTCAACAAATAGGTTTTCATTGAACTAGGTCAACCCAGTCGACTTAGTTGGTATAACTTATGAGTAACATTCAAGGCACTTCAATATAAAATTTTCAATTCTTAGCATATTCTAACCCACCAATGTTCCTCTCTCTCTCTCTCTCTCTCTCTCTCTCTCTCTCTCTCAATTTAGTACTTCATTATAGTTCTATTTTTTTCAAGCTTTTAGTCTTCAAAAATACAACCCTACATCAAACTAAGTTTACTTGGTCAAATTAGTTATGTAGCCTATCTTCTATCTAAAAGACTAAGTTGAATTTGTTGATTTAGTTCTTAAGGACTCTTAATTATATAAAATAGTAGTGAACTAGTGAAATATATTCTATAATGTTTGCATATAGTGTTGTCTAAACCAACTCTATACCATTCTTTGTTTGGGAATTAACAACTACATGCTAGTAATTAATTCACACATTTATTTTCAAATATTTCCATGCTTAGAGTATCTCACATAGTCTAATTAGGTTGTTTTTCAAAATGACATTTAGTTTCACTATTTTTCTCTTTTTACACACACTACCAAATCACACAAATTTCAATATATGTTTAACATTTATCTTCCTAAGGCCTATTTACTTAGATTTCATCACCAAGGGGGAAGTTGGCTTGGTTTTTTGGCCAAATATAAATACATGGTTAATGGTATATATTGGAAAATAACCTTACACCCTTATCTCTATGGGATTATGAATTGAGGGGGTATGTCCCAATACAAAGCTAGTATCACTACCAACACTGGGTCCTTTCAGCCTAAACATCTTGTAGCCATCCATAGACTACTTCTTAGCTCCCTATTTTCAGCCAACTTCCCTATCACACTTAAAATAACACTTTATAACAATCTAAAAAAACACATGATGACCACTTAGTTATCATTTAATTTTTGGTTGACTACTTGCTCTTTGAACATTATATGTTATATTGCAAAAAATTGCATTGGCCAATATTAGAGTAAGATTTTGTGTTGTGTGCCAATTGGATTATTCTCATTAATCTAATTGTTTATGTGTGTTTTATTACATTTCTTACTTCAAATTACAATGCAAAATATTTCCCTATTTCTATCACACTGTCATTTTTTTTGACAGTCTCTTACAAGCTATATTTTCCCCTATCTATAGTACTAAGTCAACCTAGTACTCCTTTCTACCAATCATGTTACAATACTAAGTTGAATTGGTCGACTATGTATCCTTATCATATTATCTTCTTTCTTATCTACAATACTAAGTCAACCTGGTCAACTCTATACTCTTTTGCCTTTTGTCTAGTAGTACACTATCATTCTAGTAAACCCTATATCCTCATCAAGCTTAGTTTTCATACCCTATTTAAAATACTAGGTTGACCTAGTCGACCCTATACTCTTATCTATCTCCTAGATTGAAAAACATAGTTGACCTAATTAAATTTGTATCCTTCCTATCTCTTTTCTTTTACATCTAATTTATCGTTCTTAATCTCTCCTTCCTCATGAAATTCCTATTTGAAGATAACACTAAGTTGAATTCAACATATGGGATGAGTTTTACCAACCCCAATAGGTTCTCCCATAACCAGCTTATGGATCTTACCTTAGATGAAAGTAATGTACATGTATTCACTCACACTTTAAATTATGGGACCCCTCCTCATTCCTCTTTACTTTGTAATCCTCTCTTCTCATTTGAAGATCAATCTAAATTAGAGTATATGAAAAAAATGTTTTAATTCATAAATGGGTTTCCTCAACATCAAGGAAAGGATCCTTATAATATTTACCATATAATTATAAGTGGTCGAGTTGAGGAACCCCATTCACCTTCTCTCACATTCTTGTATGGATTTGGGGACACTAGATTCTTTACTTCTCATCCTCTTCCCTTTATTTTGACCCCTTCTCATACCATGACATCTTCGTCTTTGATTTCCTCCACCTCCATGACTAGTATCTCTACTAACATGATAGGTTCTACATTTAGTGAGCCTATTTCAAGACCCACCCTTCTCAATTCTTCCACTAGTGCATCATTTGCTACCCATGGTAACCATTCCTCTGGTGTTGATTCCTCTCATCTCTCTACTAATACATATTTTTACACATAATCAAATTATGATATTAGTGCTTCAATTACCAATAATTACTCTTAAGATACTATTGTCAGTACTTTAGCCTATCAAGGCCATATTCTAACCCCTATAATTCAAAAATTTCTAGAATTCTATTAAATAGGCAATTTTTTGTTAAAATTTCAAAATTTTGGTCATTTAATGACTAATATAAATGTAAAAAGTCACAAAACCATTCTAATTTAACTTATTTTGGGAATAATGGAGTTTTATTCCTATTTTAGTTAAGGGTCTAGATTAAGAAATTAGTATAGAACATAGCAATAATTACAGTCCTAATTTGTGCAATTGTTTATCTTTTTCACATTTCTAAAAATAAAAATAAATAGGAAGAAATATAACTTAGTTGGAAGTAGATTGAGACAACTAATACAGAGGCTAAAAATGCCTATGTAGGACTGGGAATGTGTCATAAACCTAAATCTAGATTTCATTCAACAAAAGGATAGGAGCACCAAAAAGTGGATGCTTTAGTGTTTGATGTTATTTTCCATTCATTCCACTATCATCCAAACTATTCATAGAGACATAAAACTTTTTGGGTGGTTGTATTATGCCTGTGTGAGCCTACCTATGAGAAATTGAGCACTAGTTGTCGATGAAACTCATTGTAGAGCTGATTTTGTCTTCAAACCCTAGTCCTCCATCATGCTTGATAAAATGATATTTGCATCACTTAAGAAAGAGAGGGGGGTTAGTTTGTAATATGTAATAAAAATTAAATACATACCCCTTGTGTGGGCACACTACCTACATACAAATACTCTGAAGAGGGGCCATATGTAGTTCTCCCACCTAGTGTGCTTTGTGTAATAGTGTGGCATAGATGTAAAATTACAATTTGATAGTGTTTGAGGTGGCTAGGGATTGATATGAGGATTTGAATATGTTTTTAGTTGTGTTGGGTGACTATATGTAGAGAATAGGGAAGTTTACCTTGGTGATTTGTTTGTATTCTTACTTGCTTTATAAGTTTTATCACCTCCTTTGTAAATAAGCTTTGAGTGGGATTTTATAGGGAAATATTGGTCATGGGTCAGATGTCTTCATGCTAAGATAACATAATTAAGGATATGGAATAGATGAAAATGACCATTAGGGCTCAAAATTCAAAAATATAGCAACACCAAAAATGGGACACTTTGGTGCCCAACACTATAGTCCAAATGGGGTGCTCTTGTCCTATATGCTAGATACCTTGGGGAACAAGATTTGCATAGGGAATATTATCTAGATAAGTGGTGGAATAAGGGTTTAAAAGGTTTTTAATGACTAATAATGAGAAAAAAGGTGTCTAGAAGGGTCATAAGAGCATGCAAAGAAGACCTATGGATGGGGTCTCACAAGCCACACTCAAACTATCAATTTGCACATTTTATATGACTACAATTCACCCCCTTTATTATAGTGATGTAACAAAGTGAAGTACTAGGATAAAGGAAAAATAGAAAGCATACATGAACTTACCTATAAGGGTGAAGGCCATGAATATGTGTGATGTTGAGTGTGTGTAGAGAGAGCTCAGTGTGAAGCATAAATCTACAAGAGAAAGCATGGAGTATGTTAGTTCTTAATAGAAATGTTATGTCTAAAATAGGAATGTACAAAGGTTGGGTAAAATAGAGAGGAAGATAAAGGAATGAATACACCTCACCAGGTATGTGAACTAATATAAAACCTATTATGATGTTGAGTGATGCTAGTTATATGTTGTACTAAGAGTAATATCACGAATGAATCTAAGTGCTCAATTACTCGAAGGTCTCTTAAGAATACAAAAGCTATCCCTTTGATTCCATCATCACTGACTAAGTGAATCTATGTGATCAAGCATGTTTTAATCAATGTTTGGACTATGTGTCTAATCCCTCTTAGTAGGTGGATCAAGAATACAAAGGCTAGCTAGACCTTTGGATCTATTATTGCCCACAAGTGTGTCATATGAGATGGCTCATGAAGCCCATGAATGCTGTGTAATCTTGATAATGTAGCATGGATAGTTGAATGTGTACTAAGAACTAGGCCAATCTTGGCCACTCTAAAAGGTAGAGATTAGGCTTATATGAAAGTCAATCAAAAACTAAGAACCAGGATTATATGAAAGCCACTCAAAAATGATGCCAACCACCTAAAAATGGAATAAGGCATGAAACTACTAAGAATACCTAGGTAATATAATGAACTGGAAAGAAAAGAAGGAAAATATGTCTTGTACATTGCTCCTAATCACTAATGTCTGTAACATGGATTCTGATTTAGAAGTTGTAACAACTACCCAATTTGAAATTAGAATCGAGAGCCATCATGATATACATAATGCCCCCTATATCTAGATAATCTAAGTATAACTATACTAAAACTACCTAATCTAAACTGAACTATAGCTAATAAAACTATAATTGACCTTACTTTTTTGTCTATTTCTAAATTTTTTAAGTATTTGGCTATTTGGATAGGAGTTCCAAAAAGTGGACACTTTGGTGTCTGACACTATTATCTAATTTTGGTGATCTTGTCATTTACTGTTTTTGATGATTGTTATATATTCATCACTATTTTTTGGTCTATTGTATGTGTTTTGAATTTTAATTATTGTTTTGAGTGTTCTGAAAACTAATTTTTGATTGGTAGAGGGATCTGATCTCTATGACAAACCCCTATTTTTCCCCCTCTTTTGAGGGTAAGAATGAAGACCCTAAAATGAATAAAATCAAAATAAAGAGCCCTAAAAGTGTGTTATGCTACAAAATACATGATATAGTAATGATAATCCACAAGATTTATCAAGATATAGCATAGTTTGTATTAGATGTTGTTAGATCAATAGGGGTATGCCTAGATAGATGTAACAATGTAATAACATGTGTAGTATACTAAAATAAAATTGGAAATTTGTTTAGTTGTTAGTTTTCAAGGAGGGATGGAGCATGATGTCCATCATGGCATCCAAGAATGAAAGATAATTCATGATGTGGATCATGGCAGTGTAAATAACTGAGAAGCAAACAAACAAACAAGCACATAAGGAAAAAAGCATACAAAAGAGGCCAAGGGGCCAAGAAAACAAGGGAAATGAACACATGTCACTAAAAATAGGAAAGTAAACATACAAGGCATTTTTAAATTCCCACATACACATAATTTCAAACAAGCAAGATTGGTATGAGGGCCATAAGCACATAAAAGAGTACAAGTAAAGGACATTGGCAAATATCTTAAGACACACAGAACTAAAAAAATAGGAATTGAGAAATTCAATCACATATAAATACTAAAATAAATAAATGAAGGCATGCAAAGACTGAAAATACTATCACATCTAACTAATCAAAGCAAGAAGTGAAAGTATGCAAAACATGTAGTACAAGACTAGGTAGATGCTAAGAAATACACAAGTGCTATATACTAGTGAGTGTCGATAGAATAATTTATCTAAGCTAGTAAGTAATGTACATCAACATGATAACTAGAGTGTGTGATGTAGGAATGACATAGCCTAGATGGTGTAGTCATGTATAATATTCCATCGATGGGTAGATATATTGATGTTTGTCTTGAATGTAGAAGTAGGATGCCCCTTGTAAAGTGAAGTAATCAAGGATCTAGGTGTCATTTCACACACTCAAAGAAGATCAATTGAAGCATGGTAATGTAGATAAATTGAAAAACAATAGCATAAAACAAAAAAATGTAAGTCTAGCATGGTAGTAGAAATGTAAAGCATGGATAATGCATATAGTTAAAATGTTTTTATTATTTTAAGTTGTTTGAATGTTTTTGTGTTTTGACATGTTATATATTTTTTTGATATTTTGAAATATTGTATTATTTTTGTTATTTTAAAATGAGATATGTAAAATTAATCAAAAAGACACTATATACAAGTTAGTTGAGAAAGTATGTACAAGTAGAAAGAAACTATGTACAATAAAGACTAAGAAGAAATGATACTAACTGACGAGTCTCATAAGAGACTCCCTATCATGGTGTCCTATATCAAGGTGAGGGATCATTCATGATCATGAATCATGATGGAAGGGATAAGACTATTAATCTAAAAGTTGTGTATGTTGTAAGTGATCTAAAATATTTATAGTGGAAATTAACTGTGGGGTCCCCTTGAAACTCTAAGAAGTGGATACAATTGTGGGGCTCTTAGGGACCCATATGGTAGTAGAAGAATCTCTCTAAAAATTTTCTCTATGTGTAGAGGCATGATACCTCAATGATACTACCCTAGGTGTGAATTATTTAGTTGGAAACTATCTAGAGTCCTAAAACTATTACTAATGTAGTGGTCACTCTAAGAGAGGCCTATGTGGAAGTGTATGAACTCTTTATGATAGTGAGGGAGGCCTCAATTATGTGTAAATTTTAACTAGAAGAACTATAAGTGGTAAAGAAGATGAAACTTGTGACTATAGATTAGGAGATGGTTTTGAAGTGGGGAGTGGTAACTCATATAGAACTTTGCCAACTATAACAACCTGATTAGTGTGAATGTATTTCATGCATCTTTGAACTGTAGAAGGTACTACACAAAGTTTTTGGATCCATGGTCGACCAACCAACATGTCAAAGATGAATGTACTAGGAATAATAGTAAATGGTGTGGCCACATATGTGAGACCAAATTATAAAGGAAGTACAATGTCACCTAATGAATTTATATGTTCCCACTGAATCCACTAATAATTATGTTCATTAGGGTGATATCCTACTCTAAATATCCCAAATGTTGAATAAATGTCATAGTGCACATGTTCACATTGGATCCATTGTCTATGAGAACACTATTAATGGGATGGTGATTAATGTAGGCTCTGATAAATAGTGCATAGTAATCTGAATCATCCTTAACTATCTCCTGATCTAAAAATGAGATCGAAGGTCTAACTAGAACTCTAGAATTATACACACCAATCATGTTGCTCAAAACATGTGACTCAATTGAAGGTGCCTAGTATGTAACTAGTGGAGGGTGTGCATGATATTCATGGTGAACACCTATTGTGCCCCCTATCTCCTATTTATAATGTTGTGGGAAAGGATCTAAGAAAATTTTTAGATCTTTGTTCTATGTTTTCTTTACCTAAGGAGGCTCAAATAGAATGCTAAGATCAATAAGATTTCCATCTATTAAGTCTTGTATCTTGTGTCACAAACTGATGCATCTATTTGTTGTGTGTCTTGGTGCCCTATGAAAATTATAGAATGAATCCTAATCATATCCTCATGGAAAAGGCTTTATAGTATCAACTTCTTGAATATGAGGGATATATATGATATTGCATTCCAATATTTACTGTAAAACTCTAGCTAGATATACTAGTAGATTGGTAAAGGCTCACCGAGGAGGCACTAATAAAACCACTCACTGAGGGGGCTCTGAAGCTGTATTGACTGTAGGTTGATTTTGAATTTTTCTATCATTAACCTTTAATTTTTATGGGACTTTACTATTAATCTTGTTTTTTTATTTCTAATATGCTTGTGTACTTAAGTTTGCCCATTAAAAGTAATTTGACTTCTCTTTCCTTTATTGTATAACATAATTCAATGAAGGAATACTTTTTTTTGAACATTATTAACTCATGAAAAGTTGGTAGAAGACTCTGTTTGAAGAGATATTATAATTCTTGATCAGCCATGGGGCTAGTCATTTTAGCCAAGATAGTCTTATATCTAAGAACATAATTTATGAGATGCTCATTTGACCTTTGTTTCTATTGTGAAACTTTGGAATAAGAAACCTTGTCACATATGTTAATGCTAAAATAAGCTAAGAACATGTTATCTAAAGGATTGAATGCATTGATCGACTAATTTGATAGACTATAGAACCATTGTAGAGCATAATCCTTTAAACTTCATGGAAATAACTTGGTTAGTAACCAACAATTTAGCACATAGTCTAAGCATGCTATGTGAAAATATCTCAAATGTGTCTCTGGATCACCCTTGCCATCATATATAGTGAGCTTAGGTTGAATAAAAACTGGTGGCAAGTGTGTAGAATCAATATGGCATGCCAGTGGTGTATGAAATAGAGCAAAAGGGTCCAAATCCTATGTTGGTCTAGAGGCACTTTGCTCAAGATGTAGCACCTTATATTGAAGAGATTTTATCTCTTATGCAAGGGTAGCCACATCAAGAGGTGAAGATGTACTAGCCATAACTGATGGTGCCACATAGGAAGGTTGGGTTGATATAGGAGGTTGTTGAGACATAGTTGCCCCCATAGTGTTACTGGTGATTGGTTGTTCAATAGTTTTAGAGGATTAACCATTGTTTGATTTTTGTTTTTCTTCTTAAAATATTTTAAGCATATCATCTTGTAGATTAGGATTTTTAGTTAAAAATTCTTGAATTTATCTCTTATCAGTTTTGTCAAAGCCAATATATTGGGCCATTATTAAAGTAGGAAAATAAAGCGAAAGTGGATTGAATTTTTTGCAATAATTTGTAATAATAAAAATTCAATGGAAGGAAATTAGTGAATATAAGAAATGTAAAGTCATAAACACAAAAAACTAAAATATGCATAAAAAGGATACAAAGCTCACTAACATGTAAGGTGATACCTCAAGAAGCAAATAAACCTAGTATATTCAACTAGGGTTTGAAAGAAATGATTTTTAAAATTACGATGGTGAATTTTAAAAATTAAATGTAAAATTTTGATTTATATACGTAGGAAAAAAATCTTAAAAATATTGCTAAAATCAACAAAGAATTTTCCCTAAGGTTTCTAGATTTTTTGTGTGCAAACAAAGTAAGTCAGGTTCACCAAATGATTTAACTTATTTTGGGAATAATGGAGTTTTATTCCTATTTTAGTTAAGGGTCTGGATTAATAAATTAGTATAGAATATAAAAATAATTACAATCCTAATTTGTGTAATTGTTTATCTTTTTCACCTTTCTAAAAATAGAAATAAATAGGAAGAAATATAACTTAGCTAGAAATAGACTAAGATAACTAATACAAAGGTTAAAAATGGATGTGTAGGATTAGGAAGGTATCATAAACTTAAATCTAGATTTTATTTAGTGAAAGGATAGGATCATCAAAAAGTGGATGCTTTGGTGTCTAATGCTATTATCCATTCCTATCATTATCCAAACTAATCATAGAGACCTAAAACTTTTTGGGTAGTTGCATTGTGCCTATGTGAGTCTGTTTGTGAAAAATTGAGTGTTGGTTGTTGATAGAACTCAATGTATAACTGATGTTGCCTTCAATCCCTAATCCTCCATCGTGTTTGATAAAATTATATTTGAATCACTCGAGAAAGAGGGGGGTTAGTATGTAATATGTATTGAGCATGAAATCCACACCCCTTATGTGGGCATGCTATCTACATACCAATATTCCTAAGAGGGATCAAGGCATATATAATTCTCCTACCTAGTGTGATTTGTATAATAGTGTGATGAGGATGTAAATTGCCAATTTGATACTATTTAAGGTGGCTAGGGATTGATATGAGGATTTAAATATGTTTGTAGTTGTGTTGGGTGATTTTATATAGAGAATAGGGAAGTTTGCCTTAGTGCTTTATTTGTATTCATGCTTGCTTTATAAGTTTTGTCACCTCCTTTGTAAATGTGCTTTGAGTCAGATTTTATAGGTAACTATTGGTCATGGGTTAGATGTCTTCATAATAACTTAACTTAATTAAGGATGAGGACCAAATGAAAATGACCATTGGGGATTAAAATGCAAAAGGATAGGAGCACCAAAAATGGGACACTTTGGTGCTAGACACTATAGTACAAATGGGTCAATCCTGTCCTATAGTATTGGGACCTAAGGGAATAGGATTGGCCTAAGGAATGTTGTCTAGGTAAGGTGGAATTAGGGTTCAAAAGGTTCTAAATGATTGGTAATGAGAAAAAGGTGTCTATATTGGTCACAAGAGCATGCAAAGAGGACCTATGGATGGGGTTTCACAAGCTACACTCAAGCTACCAATTTGGACATTTTATATGACTACACATTCTTAATACATTTAAATCCATTCAATTACATGAAATTAACCTAAGTCCAAGGTTTCATAAGTTAAAAAGTTGTTTTAATGCCATTTTTAATCAAAAAGAGCCATTTTCCACTTATCATGTACTAATTATAGCCTTATAAAGCATGAAAAAGGCTTAATATTTATTTAACATGCTAATTGTCACATGTAATTCCTTTTCATGCAAATAAATTTGTGGTTTTAAACTTGAGTTATATTAAAATCTAAAAAAGGGAAATTTTCTTTCATTCTTCTAAGGTAAAGTATGGAATTGTATATAATTCCATACATATGAGCTCAGGAATAGAAATAATATGGAATAATATGTCTCCCATAATAATTTCATGGCTTGAGGATGCAAGACAAGCCCTAAACTAGTCATCTCCAGGCATTGGCATGTTTTTACAAAGAGACCTACTTATAGGTTTGATGATGGTACAGATTAGAGAGTACTAGTATAGGTCTAGAATTTTAGGCAATGAAAGTAGACTCAAAGGGATTATTGATGGATCAAGTGGTACTTGTATTGGTCTCTTCTCCCTCATGAACTATCAATTTGAAGTTAGGATACTTTTTGTAGTTTTGCATTTGTGAATCCAATCAATTTTCTTCAATTTCTTCTCACCATGGTATCATTTCAAGAGAATTCTAGTTTGTGGAGATTATTAGAGACCTAATCTACTTTTACATGGCCTATTTTAGTATTTAATCATAAATTTAAATGTCAAACAAATATAGAAAATATAGATAGTGTAATTTGCAATTTGGCATGCTCTAAAAGAGAGATTGTATGGTCTTGGATAGACAGTGGGTTTTTAAGATTCATTAGTTTTCTCCATGGCATAGTTTCTAGTCATGACATCATGTTTAAAAACTATTTTTATCAAGAATTTCTCTAATAATTCATGTCTCAACCCATCTCTGTGATCTTAAAGTGTCTAAAAAGGCTAGTTTAGCATACTTTAAGGAAAATTTACATATTTTAAGGTTTTTATAGAAACCTATGTTTCATTTTCACCTCCTTATTCTCCTCCAATGGAATCTAAATTTATTTTTGTGGTTAATGATAGGTCCATTATTACATATTATTCTCAAATTTTTCTTGGAATGCCCTTAAAGTACTCCTTTCTACCTCCATCCCACTCAACCCCATATCACCATCTTACCACTATATTCTCAATGTGTTTTTTTCTTCACCACACCCTCCTTTCATATATTTCCATAATCTTTCATCCCTACCATCATTTCATCCATATCCATTTCATGTTTCAATGGTAGATGGATCCAAGGGTTGATTGAGACCATAAAAAGTATGATCAAGAGGACATATGCATTAATCAAGCATCATATACAGTCAATAGAAGCACTTACAATAGTTCACCTATAGCCAAGGTGTGGTCATGAAGGTTTTTGTGGTTTTCAATGTGATAAATACCTTATTGAAGGTATGGTGAGATCAATAAATCCATGTTTATGATAAATCAACAGGGGAAAGGCCATCATGGATGTAAAAGTAGGTGTGTGGAATTTGAGATTTGGCACCATTTCATGGATATGGACCTACATCAAGTTCAATATAGTCAAGAAGTCCATCAAAGACATCAATATCAAAATGATAGGAGACTCTCCATAGAACTATATATAAATGTCCTCATAAATCATAATAAGGAAGAGGAATAAGATCAAATAAGGTTTTGGGCCTTGGTTGAGGTCACATATTATCCTTGTCCATACAAATGGTACTAAAGGTACACCTACAGTTGACATATAGAAATCCTTATGATGAATTGGCATGAAAAATATTTTAATGAAGTTGTAAAATCATTAGAAAAAAATTATCAATTATGGCATGTTTCTATTCATATCAATGTACCTTAAGAAGCAATCATGATTGCATTTTTGATGCCAAGGAACTACACCCATAGGTCTATACCTAGGACTATCTATAGTTGATAAGAGTTTTGTTTATCAAGGGACTTATCAAGGTATATAAATAACATAAATCACTACTAAGTAACCTCAAAAAGGGTTTGAAAGACACATAGGTCTAATGTAAAACCATTAAGAGAGATATAAAAGGAGACCTACTGTGCTTTAAAGGACACCTATAGGCCTAATCTCAGGCCACTACCTAGCAAGATTTGACTTGAAAAATTCCAAGAACTTTTTTTAGGTTTTGATGACTATTTGGATCAATATAATCAAGGAGATGAATCCATTCATACATAGAAAGATATATTTAGATAAAGGTTTTCAAGGGTTAAGGAATCATAATTTAAGACCTACAATCAACAAAAAATCATGCTACAGCTAAGGGTTTGGTAGTCTACAAGGCATTTTCAATGTAAGAGGAGACTAGATTTATCATAAAATGATTAGTTAGAGATTAAGACCAATAATATTATTACATAAGTCAAAGGGACATGCATGGAGTTCTAAATTGGCTAAAAAATCATAGATTGAGACCTATAGTTGTTAAGGAAAATCTACAATAAAAAGATGAATGGAACTTTAAGTACACATAAGGGTTTTGAACACTTCAAGATAGGTATTTAAGGTTATCAAGAGATCATGTTATGAAAATAAGAAACACTAAACACCTTACATATTTTTAAATCTTTCAAACACAAAAGGACCCTATTCTAATTCATACAAACACTTACAATCAAGTATGAAGAAAGAAGGCAATGGGTTTAAGAGGGTTTCATGACCATTGTAAGGTTTATTATTCACATAGGATTTCATGAACCAAGTAAGAATTTAATTAGGTCAAGATTATCCAATAAATATCTAAGTTAGATGATATGGAATGTCTAAATCCTCAAGCATATCATGATAGTTCATACAAGGACTCATCAAACATGCTACTGTCAAGGATAATCAAGAATAAGTGAGAAATATATGTCACTAAGGAAATTATGAGTATGATATGGGGAGATGGTATATTAATAAGATTAATGTGATTTTTTTGAGACAAGAACACTTTTATAGAGGCCAAAATTAGATAAGTCAAAGTCCTCATTAGAGGCCACACCTACAATTCTCTCATAAAGTTAGGCCTTTTTTCCAAAGGGGAGTGAAGAGAGGTTTTATATGATAGTAAATAAGAGTTTAATATAAATTATTAAAGAGAGATAATATATAATGATGAGTTTAGGGAAAATATAAAAATCTAAGATAAACCATATTCAGGTTTACCAAAACATTGAAACCTACAACCATCATGGAACATAGTCCTTGTTTTAAGATTGTATGCACTTTGATGTAAGATATGGTTCATTTTGAGGGTTCATGATAGTTTAGATTATATAAGGTGAGATGTGGACATAATAAGGTCAAATAAGTATATTATATTAATCTTAAGGGCTTTAACATAGTCCTACATACCTCCAAATACTCACCTACAATAGGCATTTCTCCAAAAATGAGGAATGTTCAAGCATAGTGGTTCATATGGAAATTATTGATTGTATGAAGTGTTCATCATAGAATAAGGAGTTTAATAATAATGTTATAAAAATATATAGAGGTATATAAAAGGACCATATATAGTCAAATTCACCTAATGAGGAATCCACCTACAACCATAAGGTCTTATAAGAGCTTTAGTACCAGCACATCATATTTTAATCATGGAGCAAGTTAATATCATAGTGATTCACTTTGACGAGTTTAAAGTGAAATGGAAGATTAATAAGTGATTATGTTTTTTATTTTAAATACCAAAAGGGTATAAATGGATCTCAAGGACAAACACAGTCAAACCTTACAAGCTTGCTATACGAAACATTACTATCTAAGGGCTCAAAAATATGGGTTGAGAGTCAATATGTCATTAAGAGAATGTGAGAGTGGTTTTAAGATGATTTTATGGTATTAAAAGAACAAATAAGTATGATATGACCATGAAATACCTCCATTGATTGCAATATCCACCTGTAGTAGTGTATACATAGTCATTTGAGGCCTAAAGACCTTACTTGAGCAGGGACAAAGTAACATAGGTGACATGAAGGATTTAAGGTAACAATAAAGAGTAAGAAGGAAAATAAATGAGGTTTTTTTTAACCTATTACAATATTAACAATATTTCATAGATCCCAAATTCCATGGTAAAACACCAAAATACAGTCACAGTCAAACACATGAGCCTATCTTGAGAGAAATGGAAAGTTTGGGGCACCTATACATGGAATTAAGACTTGAAAATTAGTAAACCTAATAATTATAACAAAATAAAAATAATAATTCCATTTTATAGGTCTTTTTATAGATGAAATTTCCCAATTTTTTGACACAGTCATCATCATGTCCATATGAGGTCACCATTAGAACAACTAGTGTTTTAGGGTGCATACATTTTTAATAGAGGGTTGGAACTCCAATTGAGTATTTGAAAATAATCAAATGATTATAATAAATCTTAATAATACCTTTAAAGAGTGTAAAAACTCCAAAATATATGTAAACCATGCCCATATAAGTTAAACCAAACAAGTAGGCCTATAGGCCAAAAAGCATTTTTAGACCTTTCAAGCAATGATGACCCCTTGAGATTGATCTAATAAGTTGATACATGTACCATGATGATTATTTAAATAAGGGATAATAAATTAAGGAGTTATTTTTAGTCCAAGGAGGTTTTGGGACCAACATACCCCCTTTTTTTAATTAAGACCCTTGAGAAACCTTGAACTTATAACATGGAAATTTTAATATGTCAAGGTCTTTTGTAGACTTTGAAGATCATCAAATTTATTAAAAGGTAGGCTTATGTGGTTTTGATTTTTTTAAATTTGGAATAGTTATGCTAATGAGGTTCATTTGGATTATAGTTATTGGTTTCATGGCGTATATCCCTGTGAATTTTGTATTCTAAAACCCTAACAAACCCTCAACTTAAATTTGAATAAAGGTGGGAGCCAAATTAAAAGGAAACATTTTAAAATTTGTTTATGGATTTTAGTATAAAACACATATTCTAGGCTTAGTCACGTTTTTTAACATAGCTTGACTAAGAAACTTGATCCCCTTTATTATTTACCCCTTTTTCTAAAGTTCCTTATGGCCTAACTAAATGTAATCATGTAGGGTCCTTTTATATTCCCCAACTTAGCCTAAAAATTTAATATTAAGGCCCTAACATAAATATTAATACAATTTCAACCTTAGTCTTAACACCTTAAGCTTAAGTTTTTATTGTCTCTATTATCCTAACATTAACTTCCTCATGCCTTGTATGATCTTATAGTTGTCAATTTATCATAAGATTTGATCCAATAGAGTGAAGATAACCCAAACTTTAGCTTAAATAACATGCATCTTTGGTAATCTGATGATCCACACTTATTCTCTAGGATTGATTAGATGGATCGACACATAATTTAAAAGTCAAAAAGATACAAGAATCTCAAAAGATGGACATGTGACACCATCACATTTGAGGATTAAAAATAAATGGGCCCACCTAACAAAGTCATTAATCAAAATAAAGTCCCTAGATCAAGATCTTATGGCTATTGATTCTTTACAACATCTGATCCATTAGGGTAAAATAACACCAAGACCCTAGGGAGCCCCATGGAAATTCTAAGTGGTATCCTCACATTTTGTACTAAAGATTTTAATGAACTTAAAATTGACATTCATGTGATCATCATCCAAACACTTAAAAAGATGAACTTTACATTAGTGTGATCGTTAACTTTAAGCCCAACAAAATAAGATGAACTTTAGATTAGTGTGATCATTAACTTTAAGCCCAAAAAAATTTAACCTTCGTTGGTTTAAACTTGACATATACATGACCATTAATTAACACTTGTGAGGGTGTATTTGACATCTATGAGATCATAAATTTTAACCTAATGAAATATCTTACTTAGTGTTCAAAATGCATTCCAAAATCCTATTTTAACTTGAAAATGGCTTCATAATCTAAAGGAAATGCTCAAAATATGTTCAACAATGGGAGCCTTCAACCTAAAAAATATGGAAATGGTCTTATAATATAAATACTTAGGCTAAATTCATATGGAAGGGCTCTCATGGCATTTTATTTAAAAGAATCATGAACCTTAAACTATGAATTTATGCTAAGTCTTATGTTAAAAAAGGAAGCCCTTGTCACATGAAGTGTAAGCTAACCAAAGTTTTCTCACATGTAGTGGCCTAAATTATTTGGACCTATGCCCGTTCAATATTAAATTGGAAAATATAGGCATAAGTCCTTGAGCCTAAGGTTTATTTGTGCTTAATAAACATGAAACAAACCTTAGCCTAAGGAAATTAAGACTAGATCATGACTTTAATAATAGTCTAACTTAATATTTGGGCATTATTTACAAATCAATGGTTCACACCCCATCATTGGATTTGATATAATGATGTGAAGGAACCAATGAATTTTCAAAGGCCCGTAAGCTCACCACATGGTTGATAGTTATTCAAAGAATGATTGACCAAAAGATTTTTAGTATAGAAAAGGCATGTAAAATTCCAAGTGTAATGCTCATGGAGTTTACAATAGAGAGACCCAATCATGTCCAAGGGCTTGGATTAGGATTGACATCTCATTCTTATCCAAGATTTTTATCTTACAGTGAAAAATGAAGGAGGTATTTTTAAAATACAAATGACTAGTGTTCAAATGACATTTATGGAAAATGCCATGAAAGGTCTAGACTAATGCCACATAAGCATTGCATAAGTAGAAAAGGACAAAACTCAAGATTTTATGGGCTCAAAAACATAAAGGTATAAAATAAAATGTCTAAATAAAATCCAAACATGTATAAGATGAAGCCTGGATATCTTCCACCATTAAAGCTTCAAAACCCTAAACCCTACATAAAAGTGACCTAAATAGATTCAATTTGTTATAATTCAATCAAAAGATAACTTAGTTGTGTTTTTGAGCAAAAGAGAGATTTCATAAAGATCATCTATAATTTGGCATGAAGAATTATCAAGAAATAGAGACAATGGTAGCTAGTAGGCAACAATTAAGGGAAGATATCAAGCTCTATTTGACAATAGATAATAAGGGCTAGATATTCAAGGATACAAAATTAGAACTCATAGCATTAAATATGTAGGGCATTAAGAATTTGTCTAAGATATTATTCATGATAGAAGAGTTGTAACCCATTTCACATGATGAACAGAGGAATGCCATCATGAGGAAGCAACACTATGACCTATGTATTGTCCAAATGGTGGGCCTTCATCATGCCATGGCAAAACTAGAGGTATTACATTGTATTGATGTCCTTTACCACATATTTGTTGATTAAAAAATGTACAATGAATGGATCATTAGGTAAGGTAACTCAAAGGGGATATACTAAATTTCCCATATTACTTTTGAGAAGTACTAAAATCTCCCTCTTCCCCACGTGGAGCTTTCCAAGATCAAAGAGTAGACCAGTAACCATGACTTGGACTATATCCTCAGACCCTGGATACACCAAGGACCTCACATCTTTATAAGCCTTGATGGAAATATCCTTATAATGCAATTTATATAAGGCATTAGGGTAATAATGACTATTAAACCAAGCCTTTGGTACCCCTTCAACTACTTATGTGAATAATATTTGGGTCATATATATACACTTCATGTTAGAGAAAAAAATTACCCCTCCAATTGGATATTTAATCAATATTTTCCTAACCAAACAATTCAATGCCATCAAAAGAAAGGCCTCAAATCAATTCTTTATGATGTCATACCTACTTGATTCCCTTCTAGCCTCAACCACCTTCCCTGGGACAATGAATTGGTCCACAGAGAGAAAGACAACCATCTCACACTACTACTCCATGTTGCACATCTTCAAGTATAGGAATCACATGTAGTTTATTTGTTACTATGTTTACCTTGCTATAGTGGAGTCCATCATAGGTTTTCCCATGCCTAAGATCCATCCCCTCATCAAGAGATATGTGGAAATGATAAGGGATGTATGGTATTATCTTGATTGCACCATCATTAGGATAGAAGGAATCATGACTCAACCTTATATACTAGTAGTATATGTTTTAAATAAGCTTGTAGAGTAGGAAATTACTTCCTAGCTCATCCATGGAATTAATAAGACTTTCAAAGAGAAAAGGAAGGGCCTGCTCTACCCCTTCCCCTTGAATATTGGGAAAACCATAATATAGGATTAGAAATAGGTAGAGGTTATGTCCACACATGGAGATTCATTTAGTTTCCAATAGGATAAACTCTAAATGTGGGATCCAAATAATGTAGTTGGCGACCACCTAAGGGAAAATAAGCTCTCAAAGCCAGAATATGCACATCAACTCGATGTCTATAACACTATATATATTAGGGATAAGAACTATGAAGAGGTATTAACTAGGATCCAAGTCCATAACATTAAGCTTAAACATAGGTTAGTTAGAGACAATAAGCCATCTAGGGAAACATGGTAAATGAACCCTTTGCAATACCATTTACTACCTAGGCCATATGGAATAGCCTATGAGCAAATTCAAGTAGAGCAACCTCAGCCCTAGTAGTAGGTTGAACAAGTTTAGGGTGAATAGGGAAAAAGGAAGGAGAAAGTTGGAAAATTCAAGTTAGAAGAGAGACCTAAGGAGGGGCCTCCATATTCAACACTGCCACAAAGGCCACCTTCCCCAATTCAACATGTAGAGATGATAGCTTTAGAGCCAAAAGAGACACTTGAGGGTCCCCTCAAGGAGATTTTAAAGGCTTATGATTCTAATAGGGAAGAGGAGCCAAAGGAATACATAAGAAAAGAGCTAGTCCTAATAACATCCCATGAGAATAGAAAATAGAACTAGCACTAATCCCTATGTAAAGAAGAGACCAAGGTTCACTTTCACTCATCCCACTAGTGAAGTAAATATATTAAGTGATGAGTTCTAAATCAATGGATATGTCATTCCTAATTGGTTTATCTATGGGAAATTACAAAATATCCACTCTCTTTCTCATTCTTGGGCCATAACAAGGGTCATTGATGTGGGAATACAAGATGATATAAAGCCTTGGATAAGATCTATAATGAAGGAGTAGGAAGAACGAATAATTTTGGTCATTGAAGGGAAAGAAGGCAAGAAGATAAGTGATCTATGAGCATTTACTAGCTCAAGTGTGGAGGTCCCAAAACCTCCCAAATTTAAGGGACCAGTCACTACTATCCATTTAAACCTTGAGATAGTTGGGTTAGAAAGAATAAAAACCAAGACAACCATCATTGGGATATAATAATTCACCTTTCAAAAGGTGGAACCATTTTTAGGACTAACCCTAGTGGGTGGCTAGTAGCTTGGAGAGGCTACAATTCATGAAGAATATGTGGAAAGTCTAATTGAATCCCATTCAGTACAAGCTAAAGCTGGAGTCTAGGGTATGAATCAGAGGATCCAGAACTTGGAAAGAGAGAAAGAAAACTTGAAAAAAAAGGTAATTTTATTAGTTCTAGATATAATAATCAAGCTACTTGATTGGTCATTTTATGACATGTTTGAGTCACTTAAATCAATGAAATTAAGGCAAGGTGCATTAGAAGGGTAATGTGAACTAGCCAAGAGTTTGGTCACCTAGTGGTAGGCATATAAAGATAAAATAACTCAACTCCTCAATATTTATACAAAGAAGTAGATCTCAAACTTCAAGACCATCAGTTTGGGGAATTTGAACACAATTATAGGAATTTTTATTGAAAAGGTTCAGAGTTTGAGTGTATGTCATAATGGTATGGAAAGGGTCCTAAAAGAAGATAATGAACTAATTGTAAGAATTGAACAACTTCTTAGAACCATGCTTATATATCCTACACAACCCAATACCATTGGGATCATTAGTGATGATTAATTTAATTATAGGGATACTTTAGTAACCCAATAAATCATATGAAAATGCCAAGGCAAATCTAGGGGAAAAATTAACAAAATGCTAGGCATGATACTCCATTCAGGGGAAAGAGTAAATGAATCTAGGAGTATCAAAGAAGAAATGGATAGGAATGATAAATAATTTGATGACCTAGTGGATCAAGAGGAATAATATATCATGAAGCTTAATATGGTCTTAGACTTAATTGATAAATAACATGGGAGAGCCATGAGCATCCTCTAGCAGTGATAATCAGGGACCCTACCATCAAATTGAGCATATTCTATTTTTAAAAAGTTTTGTAACATTTTAAAGTAGAATATCCCATTGTAAATGCATATGATATTTTATTATAATATTTGCCTCTAGGTCAATATAATTTAGAAAAGCATTTGTATTTTATAACTTGTAAGGACAACTATCCCTATCTTTGTACACCTATATTTTGTAACTGGTCAATAGACTACCTAGTCTTCATATAAAGGCATGTGTAACCATTGAAAAAGGAGGTAGATTTTTGAGAAAATTTTGTATACATGAATAAATTAATAAGATCAAGGAATTCTATAAGGATTGTCCATTTTTTATGTGTTAATTGCTAATATAACTTTTCTCTCAATTGATAGTAGAGGTCTTGAATTTGAATAGTGTCTTGGAATTATGAATAACATTCTTTAATAATAAGGTTTATGATTTGTGCCTATGATAGATTAGTTGAATGATCCTAGGTCCTACTTCATTCCATTTTTCTTTGTATTCAGATATGCAATTTCTATTTGATTATAGTGGTAAACACCTAAAGTAAACTTGATTCTTACTTGTGATTCTTAAATGTTTTTCATTAAAGTTTGCTTGATATATAGTGATATTTGAGCTTAAGATATGTTGCATTATATATTTTTTAAATGTGTATTCAGTTACCATTGATAGTTTTTCATAAATTTTTAGGACTAAAATTGGTAATCACTCATTTCTTTTTTGCCCTACCCTTCTCTTTGCTCTTTTTTTTACACCAAGACCACTTTAGTTTTAGCCACATTATAAATATCCATTTAGATTAGTTTGTATCTTAAAATGGGTACATAACCCACTAAGTATTAACAAATATTCATAAATAATGGGTCAAGGTTGCTCCCAACCACCAAATTATATAAATATTTTGGAATAGTTATCTTACTCTATTGTTATTTTACCATAGGCAACTAGATTGCCAAAACCTACAACTCATGCTTTGAATTTACTAAATTCTAAAATGAGAAGTGTTATTTAAACACAAAGGGCACCTATGGTAAATTTATAATAATCAATAGTATAGCTCCTACTGGTACTAGAAGGAGAGGCAAAATTCTTTGAATCCTTATTATTCTTACTCTTGTTTCATCTAAAGATCAGTATATCTTCATATTTTTGAGTGAATTATTGAAATTCAAAGATAATTATTGGTATTAGTCTTGTTTCATCTAAATATTAGTATATATTCATATTTTTGAGTGAATTTTTTGCTTAAAAGTATAAAGATTATTGAAATTTGTTATTTTCAGTGCCCTTTTGTGTTTCCTTTGAAGTTATTTGAGAGTTGATGCTTGTTTTTAGTGAATTTAGATTTAAATTTGAAAATCCATAATATCTAAGGTTAGAAAAGTTCATTTTGATCAAAGGTGGGCATATATTTCATAGATCTAAGCTCCTTTAAGTCTTAGACTTGCAAAGATAAACCATATTTATGTAGTTCGGCACACTTTTGAGCTAATTCAATCAAATATCAACATCCTTTGCAAGTTTTCATATAACCTTTACAAAATAATCTTAATGTATATGTATGACTCTTATTATTCATAAAATTTAACTTGACACATCATATTTTAGGCAATATCTTCAAATTTTAAGCTGGAATTGCCCAAGATCAGAACAAGATCAGACTCATTAACTAAAGAACCTTTAATTGAGCTCGAGTTACATAGAAGAGCCAAACATGATAAATGTATATGTAGGAGATCCAAATATCTTCCAACTTCACCTCTTAAGGGTACTTGTGCCTTAGACATTCATCCAGGTATGGCATGGTTGGGGGATTCTTTAATTAATCTACCAGGGGTAGTTTGTGATCTCCCAAGGAATCCTAATAAATATCTACCTACATTTAGTCCAACCAGAATAATAACCATTGAGGAAAACATAAAGTATTTTAAAACTACCTTAAGACTACTTAATATAGTACATGAGGATGTAACATGTAGGTTGTTTCCTTTTAATTTTAAAGATGTAACTTATGAGTGGTTTTTAAACTTGCCTAATAATTACATTACAAGTTTGAATGATTTTAACAATATGTTCATTGATCAATTTGGTAAGATTTTCAATATCTATGTTATTAACATAAACTCACCACTATTAGAAGGGATACCAGTGAGCCTATCAGGTCATTTACTACTAGATTTCAAAAGATGTATAGAAAAACCATAGAGACTTATAAGCTTAATGATATTCTAGTTTTGGATATCTATAAAGATATGGTGGATCCTATGACCTTTGTATTTTTGAAAAGATCCATCCCAGTGATAGCTTCATTGGCCTAGGCCTATTTATAATCAATGATCATTAATAATCAAATGCAACCCGAGGGGGACATAGCTTACTCAATCCCAAATGTGAACCCACATATTCCAATGATGAACTTGTTCCCCATTAATAACCATAATCTCCCAGCCTTAAACCAATTTTGAAACTTAAATAAATTACACTTAAGTCATGCAACCTTAAATCAAAATCCAAGATTCTTGAGTCATCCTACTAATGGATTTAATGCAGGTGATCAATGAGATTTAGTATTACCTATAGGTGTTAATAACAACTAGGTGCATAATTATGAATCTCCAAAAAAAGAGAATGAGTCTATCTTGAAAATGGTTTAAAAATTAAGCATTAATTTCCTTCAGTTAAAAAAATAAGTAGGCAATACCAAAGAGCACTCTGGTAGGAATTTCTCATTTAAAAGTTTTAATAGGCCAAACAATATATTTTATAATGATATTTTTCATAATAATAAAGCTAGTGAACCATCTTTTAGTAACAATAATATGGACATTAATCCTACTGATATTGCATTGCCTGACTATTACAGGGTGCATTACATAGTGAAGCATGGGTAAATTGATTTTATATAAATTTTCAAGGCCTTTGAGGCTTTAAAATAGGATTTGGATACATTTTAAGTAGTCCCTGTCGGGGAATCCAAGAACAAACACACCTGTTCTGATCCCACTTGTTAAGATATTGCTCCTCAGAAAGAGCACAATATGATTACCAAATATAAGCAATTAAATATGTAGAAATATACCAAAAACACAAGTAACTAGAATTCACCAATAGCACAGAATATGAGAGACAATACACTATCTTGTATTAACATTTGTACAGAAAAGAATACAATAAAGAGCCACCACACTCTTCCACCTTATAGAGGCTTCCCACACCTCAAGTGTATAGTAATTCTTCTTCAAAAAACTCTCCTACCAAAAATGGTCCCAACACCCAACTCACACACAGAATTGGTGTTCACCTCTCCAACCAGTCAGTAATAACCCTGCCAGTACACCAAGCACTCTATAGTACTTCAAGTAGATCTCCCATGAACCTGCAACCTACAATTCAAAAGACCATACTTACAATGGAAGGATATTCCTTGCCTTCCTTTCTAGCTCATTAGTGGAACTAGGAGAAACACACACTTTGTTCTCTTCACTAGCACACTTTACAATACATGCCAATGGGTCTATAAATAGATCCCAGACTTAAACAATAACTTAGACTCTTAGTTTTCTATAATTATCCATGCAGCTCAAGACTCGAAATAGCCTTTACATGCAAACACTCTGTTCACTAAACTAACTATTCATGCAATGAATAGTTCTAGAACACACAGACGACCGACACCGGTCCCTGCTTGCCTGGTGCTACCGACATTGGCTGACTTCCTACCAATGCCAGTTGCCTTCTACACTGATCATGACCGACATCGGTCATGCTACCGATGCTGGTGCTTTTGGGTCTTCAACAACCTCCTTTTCTTTGTCTGTAATAAGTTGAAGCTTTTAGCTCCACACCCTAACAATCTCCCACTTGGAGATAAATAGCTGCAACTGTACCTATACCTGTACTTTGTCTAGTTTGTTCCCTTGGCTCTGTATCCCTCCTCAAGATCAATCTTGAAGACCAACCACCACAAATCCTATAGTGTAACACCTATCATCCAAATCACCTACCACATCCACATCTACAAACCATGTAGAAAATAACTTGAACCTGCATAACATGTGCACCTGCTGCTGGTCCCTCTAAGAATCCATTAAACTGCCCTCCAATGCTTCTTTCCCAGATTGGCTCCAAACTTGTGACAACTCCCACTGCTTGGGAAAACTTAGGTCTAGTACATACCATGCACTTAACCTCATTATGTGAATCAAGGCCCTATTCTGTGAACTATCCAACCATCGGCATGATAACCGGTCTCACATAATCATCCTGAAACAAAGTCAACATATGACCTTCCATGTCCCTAGAACAAACTTATGCCAAAGAATCTTGCTACTTCCAGATTCTTCATGACACACCTCTAAACTAGCTTTACCTTTAGTTCAGCAATACCTTGTATATGTAACCCTGCAACAAGCACATCATACAGTAGTAAGATAATGTAGCTAATATTATCCAACCTGGTAAAGAGAAACACAATGATCAAACCTCCATTGCCCTGTAGCTTATACAAGACCATATACCCTGGCCTTCTATCTCATGTATCCATTTATGCTCTTCTTCATCCTGAACATCCATTCGTCTCTCAGTGCTTACTTCCAGCTAGCAACTCCACCCAAAACTCCTGTTTGGTTCTCCTCCAAGGAATCACATCCTCCATCCATGCCAAGCTCCCACTGTTTCTTGGATCTACCTGTTCTGCTTCTTTAACAACTTCTTGGTTCTTTACCATAAGTGAGCAACAAGTAGTGTAAAGAAGGGAAATGACAAATTTGAGGCTTACCTACCCTTTAAGTCCTCCATATGGGCACTTGAGACTCCTTGATAGCTTGCTATCCACCCAAAATTCATCTCAGTGACTGATGCTGGTCACATTCTAGTCTGCACATGACCGATGTTGGTTCCTTGAGACTGCCACATCACCAACATCAGTTCCCCCTTGCCGATGCGGGTGTTTATCTATCCTGAGTCACCAATGTCAGTCTGCACATAGCCAATGTCAGTCCCTGTCTGGACACCAATGCTAGTTTTTCTACCGATGTTGGTCTCTGTGTTTTGCTTGTGAGAACTAACTTCTACTCGTGAGCTCCTTTTGGATCAAAACCTTATCCAAATCACCCTTGCTCTACTTAGAATTCTTTTAACCCTTGTGCTAAACTTTGTCTATCACCTTCTCCTTGAAAACCAAGGCTTTCCTGTTCTTGTCACTAACATCAGATTCCTCAAGAAACGTTACCTTCTTCTGCATACAAAAATATTGATTCATGCCTTCCAAATCTGAAAGCATACCCTTTGACTCAAGAACATGCATCTCCTTCTTATTCATGTGACCAAGCCTATTAAGCCACATCTTTGAATCTACAACTGAAGTAGATAACCTAGAAAGAGAATCAGTAATACAAGTAGATAGATAAAGCGTACCCACTTTCTTACCTCTTACTACAACAAGTGCACCCTTGGTAACCTTCCAAGAGTCCACTGTGAGAGTTACTGTGTAACCCTCATCACCCAAACTTCTTACAAAAATCAAATTTTGCTCCAAAACTGGGACATGCATGACCTCCTTCAACACCCATGTGTTACCTGTCTACAATTTTAGCTTCACTTTCCCTTTGCCAACCATCTGACAATGCTTACCATCCCCTACACAAACTTGTCCAAAGTCTCCCTGGACATACTCATGAAAAAATTCCCTATTTGGGGATGCATGAAAAGAGGCACCATAATCTAAAACCCAAGATTCTACTTTATCCAAAGAACATACCAGAGCATCTTATGCAATGAAATCTGCAACATCTGCTTCTTCTTCATGTCCTTCATGCTGATCTACTACCAACCAACAATCTTTCTTTTCCTACTCTTTCTTTCCATATCTCCAGCAGGTTATTCTACCATACCTAAACTTGGACCTCCTGCTATTAAAATTCTCCATTCATAGTCTACTTTCTTCTACCATTGCTCTACTCCCACTCAAACAGAAACCCTATGAGTAACCTGTAATCAACACACACTAACCAAATCTAATCCAACCTGTTAGTATCCTAACCAAAAGCTCTGATACCAATTGTCGGGGAATCCAAGAACAAACACACATGTTCTGATCCCACTTGTTAGGATCTTGCTCCTCAAAAAGAGCACAATATGATTACCAAATATAAGTAATTAAACATGCAGAAATATACCAAAAACACAAGTAACTAGAATTCACCAATAGCACAGAATATGAGAGACAATACACTATCTTGTATTAACATTTGTACAAAAAAGAATACAATAAAGAGCCGCCACACTCTTCCACCTTACAGAGGCTTCCCACACCTCAAGTGTATAGTAATTCTTCTTCAAAACACTCTCCTACCAAAAATGGTCCCAACACCTAACTCACACACAGAATTGGTGTTCACCTCTCCAACCAGTCAGTAATAACCCTGCCAGTACACCAAGCACTCTATAGTACTTCAAGTAGATCTCCCATGAACCTGCAACCTATAATTCAATAGACCATACTTACAATGGAAGGATCTTCCTTTCCTTCCTTTCTAGCTCATTAGTGGAACTAGGAGAAACACACACTTTGTTCTCTTCACTAGCACACTTTACAATACATGCCAATGGGTCTATAAATAGATCCCAGACTTAAAAAATAACTTAGACTCTTAGTTTTCTATAATTATCCATGCATCTCAAGACTCAAAATAGCCTTTACATGCAAACACTCTATTCACTAAACTAACTATTCGTGCAACGAACAGTTTTGGAACACACAGGCGACTGACGCCGGTCCCTGCTTGCCTGGTGCTGCTGATGTCAGTTGACTTCCTGCCGATGCTGGTTGCCTTCTGCACTGATCATGACTGACGTCGGTCATGCTAACGATGTCGGTGCTTCTAGGTCTTTAACAACCTCTTTTTCTTTTTCTACAACAAGTTGAAGCTTTTAGCTCCACACCCTAACAGTCCCTAACAAAGAAAGTGGTGTAGGTTCCTCTATATCTAAGCCATCTAAGTAGGCCTTCATGGTGGACACCTTTGACTTCCCCTTTCAAGAGGAAAATGAGCCTGATGAGGTCCTTGAAGAAGTCTAAGCCTTTTAATAGTTCTTTAAGAAGACCTAACCCTTGAGGAATAGAGAGAAGAGGTAGCCTTTTAATACCTTAATTCCTCCAAATAATTTTGGAACTCCTCTTAATACCTCTTCAATCAACAATCCAAAACCACCAAAAGGGAGTACTTCTAAAACTAATGTTGAAATTCTTAGTACTTTTAGTAAAACTAGGTATAACATAGTTAAGTACATGAAGAAGATAAAGTCTAATATCACATTTCATGAAATCACATAGATTATAGAGTAGGGGGACCTCTTATTGGAATCTTTATAAAAAAATCACAATAATCCACCCAAGATTGATCATGCCAACATGACTATGAATAAACCCAAAGCTGAGTCTCGTCCTTTCTTACTCACTATCAAGATGTTTGGTAAGAACTTGAATAATTGATTATTATATTTATGAACATCTACCAGTATCATTCTTATAGGTATATGCAAATAACTTAGTTTAACACCTATAAAGTTTGATAGGGTTGTCACCCAATTGACAAATCTAGAGTTAAGGTTGTAAGAGAATTATTAAATGTTTATATGCAACTAGCTTCTGAGCCCAAGATACAACAATTAATTTATATTCAAGTGGTTTAAATAACTAATGTTTATCGAATCTTGTTAAGTAGGGAATGGACCAAAGCTTTGAATGGTTACATGTTTATAGACTGCTCACATCTATGGCTACCTTGGAAGGGGTTCCCTAATAAAATAAAGGTTGAGAGAGAACCAAGAATGAAGTATATAATAACTAAGTACAATTTAGTAAATTATAGGGTTAACATAATTGACTCATACTTAGGGGTCTTCACCCTAGAGACTGATAAGATATGTGATCCCAAGAATACTTAGGTTGTTCTTGTATTGTGGAAATTGCATTTTGATGGTGGTAAGTGTAGTGTTGTATTACGGGTTTGGTGTTGTCTTGATCGATCCTACTAATAAAAGGTATCATGCTTCATATGGAATCCAATTACTTTATACTAATAATCTTGATGAGTATGAATCACTTGTCTTAGGTTTATAATTTGCCATAAAAACAAGGTCGAGGAACTACTAGTTTATGGGGATTTAGAACTAGTGGTCAACTAGGTAAGAAGAAAATACCAATGTAAAATCTCATAGTTAAAAATATATAAGTTTAGGATATGGGACTTAATTGAATCTTTTGATGCCTTCAATATCATTTCCATCCCAAGGGAATAAAACCAAGCTACTAATGAGTTGGCATTTGCTACTGCCAACTCATACCCAACCAAGATTCTCTCAATTTTAGTATTGAGTTGATCCCTTATCCTTTAGTGCTTAAAAATATTAATCAATTTCAAGTTTTTAATGATGATTAGCATATTTTGGATTTCATAACCAATTCTAGGTCATTTGATGCTCACATTGTTGATGAAGATAATGAAAATACATCTAGTGAGGATAAATTTGATGGCAAGGGAATTCAGTTAAATGACAAAAAAATTCCCAAGGGGATGATTTCTTTAGAAAGACTTTTAAATTAAGACAAAATTTTTGATACTTTGAAGGTTTCCAAGGTAAATGGGAAGGAATATAATGTCATTGATATTGGCCTTCATGATTAACCCTAATTAGTAAATATTGGGAAGGTTTGTACAAACATTAAGAACAAGAAAGCTAAGGAACTCCTTGCCCAATACAAATATGTCATAACATGTTCCTATGATGACTTAAATATCTTTGATCCAAGGGTCATCACACATACTATACCCCTTAAATAGATCTGCAAACCATTTAAGAAGAAATAAAGGCTTGCAAACCCTATCTTGGAACCAATGATATTTAAAGAGTTTAAGAGACTTCTAGATGCTAGTATAGTCTTACCCATCAGTCACTCTACCTATGTGGCTAATTTGGTGCTATTCAGGAAGAAGAATGGTGAGATTAGACTTTGTATATACTTCAAAAATTTGAACAAAGCATTAGAGAAGGACAAATACCCCTTCCTTCTTTAGACCAAGTAATTCAAGTTGTTTCAAGATCATCTATGATGTCCTTTCTTGATGGATTTTTAGGTTACAACCAAGTGTTGGCTGATAGAGAGGATAGGATGAAGATTACTTTCACCACAAAGTAGGGGACCTTCACTTACAAGAGAATTCCGTTTGGACTCATCAATGTATGAGCCACTTTCTAAATAACTATGGACCATGTTCTCTAAGGCTTGATAGGTAAATGCATCATTATTTATATGGATGAACTAATAGTTTTTTCTAAAAATAGGGAAGATCACTTCATGCATTTACAACAAATTTTTGAAAGATGTAGAAGGTACAACATTTCCTTGAACCCTAAGAAAAGTATCTTTTGTGTGATTGAAGGAAAGTTATTGGGGCAAGTTATAACTAAAGATTTGATCTCTATAGATCTTAAAAGAGTGGAGTCCATATCTAGAATAGAACCTCCAAATAGTAAAAAAGAGCTAAAGTCATTCTTTGGTAAAATTAATTTTGTAAGAAAGTTTATTTCTAGTTTTGTAGAAATAGTCAAACCACTGAATGACATGCTAAATAAAAATGCCAAAGTCACATGGAATGAATATTCCAAAAAGGCATTTAATGATATCAAGAAGGCCATCAATTAAGCTCTAGTCCTTAGAAGTCATGATTTTTCAAGGGACTTCTACCTCTATTCCTTTGCATTTGATCACACTATGACTGCAATGTTAACTTAGAAAATTGAAGGGTGTGACCACCCAATAGCTTTCATGAGCACTAATTTCAATAATGTAGAGTTAAATTAATCATTGATTGACAAATAAGCATATGCATTAGTTAAGGAAGTTAAGAAATTTAGGCATTGCATCCTTAAGAATAAGGTGCATTCCATCTTACCTAACCTTACCACCAAAATTAAATTAATTCAAACTAAATTGGGAGAACATAGAGGTAAGTGGATGTTAATCTTATAGTAATATGACCTAAAAATGAAAACAACAAAATTGATAAGGTGTCAAGTTTTGATTTAGATGATTGCTAATATTAAATCTAGGCTAAGTATTATGCAGGTGGATCAACAAAAATTTCAAGCTAGTGAGTGGTATGATCCAATCATACATTTGATAATTAATGGTACTTGTCCTATAGGTATATCTAGGGAAAAAAATAGGTCCATAAGTTTAAAGGCAACCCACTACTTGATCAAGAATGGGGTCTTATATAGAAAGAATTTTGAAGGTGTCTACCTAAGGTGTGTCTCTCGAGAAGAAGCCTCCCAAATAATGAGTACCTTTCATGAAAAACTAGGTAGTGGACATCCATTTGGGAAGACCATGACCCATAATATTCTTATAGATAGCTATTATTGGCCAACTATTTTCAAAGGCTACTCATGTCAAATCTTTAGCACTAAGGAGCCAAAGGCAGTAATGCCTCTATATCCAATCATGATTAACAAACATTTTGCTTAATGGGGGTTAAACTTTTTTGGCATAATAAAACCCAAATCATTCAAAGGTCACAAGTACATCCTTACTACCATATATTATTGTATAATGTGGATTAAACCTATAGCCACCAAATAATTCAAAACTAAGGAAGTGATCAACTTCTTAGAAGAAAACATCTGTACCAAGTTTGGGAATATAATATCTCTAGTGTGTGACAATGGGTTCTCCTTCACATCAATAGCGATGACTTAATGAGCTTATGATAATGGCATCATTCTCAAGTTTACATCCAACCATTATACCCAAGGGAATGGAGTCTCTAACTCAACAAATAAGAAACTAATGAAGGTAATCAATAAGTTTATTGAAGACAAGACCAAGAATTAGCACAAGATCCTTAAATTTTCACTTTGGTCTAATAAGATAAGAATCAAGCAAGCCTTAAGATCCTCAGCATTTCTATTGGTGTAGGGATAGGAACCCATCTTTCCTATCACTCTCAATTTTCCCACATACAAATTTATGCAAGAATACATAGAGGAGAGCCAATAACTATCCAATTCTAGATTATTGGATATAATTCAAATGGAAGATGTAAGAGAGAAAGCCTTTGTATATTTTAGTAGGCATCAAACCATAGTCAAGAGATGGTTTGATAAAAGGTCCAAAAGTAAGGTGTTTAGACAAGGAGACCTGGTTCTCCTTTAGAACAAAGCATCTGAGCCTAAGGAAAAACATGGTAAATTCACACCCTTGTAAATTGAACCATACCAAATTATAGAAACATTAGGAAAAAACACCTTGAACCTCAAAAACTTACAAGGAGTAGAGTTTACATATCCCACCAATGAGCAATACCTCAAACACAATTTCTCTACTACTTCCCCTAGGGTCTTCATAGAGTAAAATTATAAGATGATTAGATTAGTGTAGGTAGGATAGCTAGTTTATTTCCATGTTATTTCCTTATCATCCCTTGTTTTTGCATAGGAATATACATATTTATTTGTTTTCCTTAGTTTTCTTTCTTTCTTTTGTGTTTCTTTAATGTTGTTTGGTTCCTTGATTCTAATAAGTCCTTAATGACAATCTTGAGCTCAGAAGTTATAAAAACATGCCCCCCCAATTTAGAAATGAAGGTATGAACCCCATGCATAGGGTAACCATGGTTATAAAATATAAAAAATGATGTTATATCTTAGAAAAAATGATAAATACCAATGGAAAGGCCAATCATTTCATTAGATCCTAACCATTGTCTTGACCTCAAACTATTTTTAAGAAGACTTGTACTTATGTGATGAAAAATAAAATTATCAAGGTATACCCAATACTAGCACTTAATTTACATCCTTACCTAGGGTAAGAGTTGCAACCATAGGTGATTTTACAAAGATCAAGTACTTGAAAAAATGCTAAAACTTGGCTATTCTAGTTCCTAACCTTGTTTAAAGCATAAAGATCTAAGAAAACATAAAATAAGAATATAATGCAAGATCAAAAGCTTTCAAATATAGGTGATTATGGTAATCTCCACCAAGGCTATGGATGCTTGGATGGTAGTGGAGCAAGGCCATGAGTGGATCCAAAGGCATCTCTATTAGGGATATGGATGCCTAACTAGAAGTAGAGCAATGCCCAAGCCTTACCTAAGTTAAAATCATGATTCTTGATGAACATTAGAGTGTAGTATAAGTCAATTTAAGTGATTGAGGACATGAAACTTAGAATTTGTTTCTTGAACCCCATGGAAAATAGTAAGTGGAATCAAAGCACACACATAGTTTGGATATGTCTTGGTATTTGACCTTAAAGCCATAAGTGCAAGGTTTGTTTCAAATATGACCTGCTCTAGAAGATGATTTTTATCAAATAAAGTGGATGACCTAACTATTTGTCTGATCAAAGTCTCTAGGTTTTAACATATTGCTATATTTCCCCCATGAGTCACTATTTTTTAGGAGCAACATACCCCTTTTTTTAATTGGGACCCTTGAGAAACCCTAAACTTATAACATGGAAATTTTAATATGTCAAAGTCTTTTTTATAATTTGAAGATCATCCACTTTGTTAAAAGGTAGGCTTATGTGGTTTTGATTTGATTTAAATCTAGACTAACAGTGCTAATGAGGTTCATATGGATTTTAGTTGTAGGTTCCATGGCATATATCCCCATGAATTTTGTATTCCAAAACCCAAGAAAACCCTCAGTTCAAATTTGAGTAAAGGTATGAACCATTTTAAAATTCATTTATGGATTTAAGTATAAAACACATATTCTAGTCTTAGTCATGTTTTTTAACACAATTTGACTAATAAACTTGATCCCATTTATTATTTACCCCTTTTTCTAAAGTTCTTTATGGCTTAACTAAATGTCATCATGCAGGGTACTTTTATATTCCTAAATATAGCCTAAGACTTTAATATTAAGGCCCCAAAATATTTATTAATAAAATTACAACCATAGTCTTAATGCCTTAAGCCTAAGTTTTTACTATCTCCACTATCCTAACATTAACTTCCTCTTACCTTTCAGGATCCTATGGTTGTTTCTTTATCACAAGATTTGATCTAATAGAGTGAAGATAACCCAAACTTTGGCTTAAATAACATGCATCTTTGGTAATTTGATGATCCACACTTACTCTCTAGGAACTGATAAGATGGAGTGAGGCATAATTGAAAATTAAAAAAGATGTAAGAAGCCAAAAATATGGATACGTATCACCATCAAATTCAAGGATCAAAAGGAAAGGGGCTTACCTAACAAAGATGCTAATCAAAAGAAAGTTCCTAGATCAAGATCCTATGGTTGTCGCTTCATCATGACATTTGATCTAGTAGGGTGAATTAATATTGAGAACCTAGGGAGCCCCAAAAAAATACCAAGTGACATCCTTACATTTGGTATTAAATATTTTAATGAACTTAAAATTTATGTTTGAGTGACTATCATCCAAACATCTGAAAAGATGAACTTGACATCTGTGTGACCATCAACTTTAAGCCCAACAAAATTTAAACTTCATTGGTTTAAACTTGACATCCAAACAACTATAAATTGACACCTATGAGGGTGTATTTGATGTCCATGAGACCATCAATTTTAACCCAATGAAATATCTTACTTAGTGTTCAAAAGGCATTCCAAAATCCTATTTTAACTCAAAAATGGCTTCATAATCTAAAGGAAATGCTCAAAACATTTTCAACAATGAGAGCCTTCAACTAAAAAATATGGAAATGGTATTATAATCTAAATACTTAGGCTAAATTCATACAAAAGTGTCCTCATGACATTTTGTTTAAAATAATAATGAACCTTAAACTATGAGCTTATGCTAAGTCTTATGTTAAAAAGGGAAGCCCTTGTCACATGAAGTGTAAGCTAACCAAAGATTTCTCATATGTAGTGGCCTAAAGTATTTAGACTCATGCCCCTTCATTATTAAATTATAAAACATAGGTATAAGTCCTTGAGCCTAAGTTTTATTTTATGCTTAATAAACATGAAATAAACCTTAGCCTAAAGAACTTAATCCTAGATCATGAATTTAATAATAGTCTGACTTAACATTTGGGCATTATTTACAAATCAATGGTTTGTTCCCCATCACTAGATTTGATCTAATGCAATGAAGGTGCCAATGAATTTTCAAAGGCCCATAAGCCATCCACATGGCAGATACTTGTTTGAAAAATGGCTGACAAAAGATTTGGAGCACGAAGAAGGCATGTAAAATACCAAGTGTCACAATCATGGAGCTTATAATAGAGAGACCCAATCATGTCCAAGGATTTGGATTAAGATCAATGGCTCATGATAATCTAGGATTTTGATCCTATGGTGTGAAATGAAAAAGGTATTTTTAAATACCAATGGTTAGTGTTCAAATGGCATTTATGGAAAATGCCATGAAAGGTCTAGACCAGTGCCACATAAGCACCATGTAAGTAGAAAAGGACAACATTTTAGATCTTGTGGGCTTGAAAACACAAAGGTATAAATCCAAAGGTCCCAATCAAATCTATAACATGTGTAAGTTGAATTTTGGATATATTCCACCATTAAATCTCCAAAACCCTAAAAATTACATAAAATCAACCCAAATGGATTCAATTTGTTACAATTTGATCAAAAGGATAACTTAGTTGTGTTTCATAACACAAGAGATCTTTCACAAAGATCATCTAAAATATATCATGAATAACTAGCAAGAAATAGAGACCACGGTAATTAGCAAGAAATAATTGAAGGAAGATACCAAGATTTATTTGATAATAGAAAATGAGGGTAAGATATTCAATAATATAGAATTGGACCTCATAGCATTGACTATCTAGGGCATTAGGAATTGGTTTGAGATATTATTCATGATAGAAGAGTTGAAATGAATTTCATAAGAGGAATAGAGGAATGCCATCATAAGCAAAAAACACTATGACCAGGTTGCTATCTAAATGGTGGGCCTTCATCATGCCATGACAAAACCAAAGGTATTACATTGTATTAATGTCTTTTCCCCCATATTTGTTGATTGAAAAATAGACAATGAATGGATCATTAGGGAAGGGAACTCAAAGTGGGTATCCTATATTTCCCCTATTTATTTTTAGAAGTAAAAAAATCTCCCTCTTCCCCATGTGGAGTTTTCCAAGATAAAAGAGTGGACTCGTAACCATGACCCAGACTCTATCCTCAAACCCTGGCTACACCAAGGACCTCACATCTTTAGAAGCCTTGATGGAAAGATCCCTATCACATAATTTAGAGAAGGCATTAGGGTAATAATGAACTTGTTGAACTAATTTCTTGGTGCCCCTTCAACTAATTATGTGAATAATATCTAGGTCCCATAGATACACTTCATGGTAGAGGAAAAACTTACCCCTCTAATTGGAGACTTAATTGGTATTTTAATAACCATATAATTCAATGCCATCAAAATAAAGGCCTCAAATCAATTATTTATGATGTCATACCTACTTGAAACCCTTCTAGACTCAACCACCTTCCTTGGGATTAGGATTTGGTCCATATAGAGAAAGATAACCATCTCACACTACTATTCCAAGCTACACATATTCAAATACAAGAATCACATGTAATTTATTTGTGATTACAATTGCCCTACTATGGTGGAGGCCACCATAGGTGTTCCCATGCCTAATATCCACCTCGTCATCAAGATATATGTGGAAATGATAGGGGATGTTTGGTATTATCTTAATTACATAGTCAACAAGATAGAAGGAATCATGACTCAAACTTACAGACTACAATATATGTTTCAAATAAGCTTGTAGAGAAATAAATTGCTTCCCAACTCATCCATGGCATTGATAAGACTTGAAAAGAGAAAAGGAAGGGCCTACTCCACCCCTTCCCTTGAATATTAAGAAAACCATAATAAAGGATTGGAAATAGGTAGAGGTTATGTCCACACATAGATATTCATTTTATTTCTAAATAGATGAAATCAAGATGTGGGATCCAAAGAATGTAGATAAAAAAATATATGGGACAAGAATCTCTCAAAGCTAAAATATGCACATCAATTTGGTGTCCATGACACCATATATATTAGGGATAAGAACTATGAATAGGTATAAACTAGGATCTAAGGACATAACATTAAGCTTGAACAAAGGTTGGTTAGAGATAACAAGCCATCTACGAAAACATGGTAAATAAAACCTTTGAAATACAATTTAATACCTAGGCCATTTAGAATAGCCCATGAAAAACTTCAAGTAGATCAACCTCAACCCCAAAATTAGGTTGAATAAGTTCAGGGTGAATAGGGCAAAGGGAAGGAGAAATTTGGAGAAGTCAAGCTAGAAGAGAGACCTAGGGAGGGGACTCCATATTTAGCACTACCCCAAAGTCCACCTTCCCTAATTCAACATGTAGACATGATAACCCTAGAGCTAGAAGAGGCACTTGAGGGTGACCTCAAGGAGATTGTAGAGGCCTATTATTTTGATAAGGAAGAGGAGCCCAAGGAAGACACAAGAAAAGAGCTAGTCCCAATAACATCTAATGAGAAGAGAAAAGCAGAACTAGCATTGGTCCCTGTGAGACCAAATAAGAGACCAAGGTTCACTTTCACTCATCCCACTAGTGAAGTAAAAATATTTAGTGATGAGTTCCCAATCCATGGATGAGTCATTCCTAATTGGTTCATATATGGGAAATTGTAAAATATGCCCTCTCTTTTTCATTATTGGGCCATGACAAGGGTTACTGATGTGGGAATAAAAGATGATATGAAGCCTTAAATAAGGGCTATAATGAAGGAGTAGGAAGAAAGAAGAGTTGAGTTAATTGAAGGGATAGAAGGAAATAATATATATGCTCTATGATCATCTAATAGATTCGGTGTGGAGGTTCTAAAATCTCCCTAATTTAAGGAACTAGTCACTACTATCCATTTCAACCCTGAGATAGTTGGATTGGAAAGAGCAATAACTAGGACAGTCATGGTTGAGATAGAATAATTCACATTTCATAAGGTGGAACCATTTGTAGGGCTAACCCCAATGGGTGGCCATCATTTATAGAGGCTTCAATTCATGAGGAATATGTGGAAATTCTAATTGAAGCCCATTCAACACAAGCTAAAGTTGGATTCTAGGGTATGAAGTAGAGGACCTAGAACTTGGAAAGAGAGAAAGAAAACTTGGAAAAATAGGTAATTTTATCAGTAATAGATACAATAATCAAGTTACTTGACCAATAGTTTTATGACATGTTTGAGGCACTTAAATCAATTAAATCAAGGCAAGGTGCATTAGAAGGGCAATGTAAACTATCCAGGAGTTTAGTCACCCAATGGTAAGCCTTTAAAGATAAAATAACTCAACTCCTCAATATTTAGGCAAAGAAGTAGATCATAAACTTCAAGACCATAATTTTGGGGCATTTTAGCACAATTCTAGGAATCATGATTGAAAAATTTCAAAGTTTGAGTGCATGGTATAATGGTATGGAAAGGGTCCTAAAAGAAGACAAGAAACTAATTACAAGAATTGAATAGCTTCTTGGGACCATGATTATAGATCTTGGACAACCCATGGCCTTGGGATCATTAATGATGAGGAATTTAAGCATAGGGATACTTTGGTAACCTAGGAAATTAGAGGAAAAGGCCATGCCAAATCTAGGGGCCAAATTAGCAAAATCCTGGGCATGATACTCAATGTATGGGAAAGAGTAAATGAAAATAGGAGTATCAAAGAAGAAATGGATAATAATGATAAAAAATTTGATGACCTAGTGGATCAAGAGGAAGAATATATCATGAAGCTTAATATGGACTGACTTAATTGATAAATAACATGGGAGAGCCACGAGCATCCTCTAGCAGTGATAGCCAAGGACCCCACCAACAAATTGAGCATATTCAATTTTTAAAAAGTTTTGTAACATTTTGAAGTATAATATCCCATTGTAAAGGAATATGCTAGTTTATTATAATATTTTCCTCTAGATCAATACAATTTAGAAAAGCACGTGTATTTTATAACTTGTAAGGACAACTATCCCTATCTTTGTACACCTATATTTTATAACTAACTGGTATACTACCTAGTCTTCCTATAAAGGCATGTATGACCATTGTAAAATGAGGGATATTTTTGAGAAAATTTTGTATATCAAAGAATTCTATAAGGATTATCCATTTTTGAGGTGTTAATTGCTAATATAGCTTTTCTCTCAATTGCTAGTAAAGGTCTTGAATTTGAATAGTGTCTTGGAATTCTAAATAACATTCTTTAATAAAAAAAATTCTTATATTTTCCTATGCTATATTATTTTAATGATCCTAGGTCCTGATTCATTTCATTTTTCTTTGTATTCAGATGTGAAATTGTTATTTGATTATAGTGGTAAATCCCTAAAGTAGACTTGGTTCATACTTGTGATTCTTAAATGTTTTCCCTTGAAGTTTTCTTGATATATAGTGAGATTTGAGCTTAGGATATGTTTCAATATATATATTTTAAATACTTATTTAGTTACTATTGATAATTTTTCATAAATGTTTAGGACTAAAATCAGTAATCACTCATTTCTTTTCTGCCCTACCCTTCTCTTTGCTCTTTTTTTTCACCAAGACCACTATATTTTAAACCACATTATAAATATCCATTTAGATTAGTATATATATTAAAATATTAACATAACCCACTAAGCATTAAAAAATATTCACAAAAAATGGGCCAAGATGGCTCCTAACCACCAAATTATATAAATATTATGGAATAATTATCTTACTTTGTTGTTATTTCACCATAGGCAACCAAAATGCCAAAAACTACAGCTCATGCTCTAAATTTCCTAAATTATAAAATGAGAAGTGGTATTTAAACACTAAGGGCACTTGTGGTACATTTATAAGCATCAATAGGAGGAAATTTGAATTCTACAGTTCTAGACACCCATTTTGGCCACCTGATTAAATGCTTGTATGTTTCACCACATGAAGAGTTTGTAAAAGCACTCTTAGCATGATATGAAGACCAATATTTAATTATAAATAATGGATATTTAAGGATTTTTGAGGGTATTTTATTTATGAACAATATCTAAGAGCATAAGCATGTCCAAAATGCTTGCAAACCCTACATGAAAATTTCCTTCACATGATATCTTCTCATATCTTTTTCATGTAAACCCAATATTTTTAGGGATTTTGAGGGTGTATATTTAATAAAAATTAATGGAAATATTTTTGGGTTTGGAGGTCTGTGCTTCATGAATCATCATTAAGAAATTTATCTCTAAAACCCTCCCAAACCCTCATAGTGACCAATTTTGAGAAAAGTTGATGTTATTTCCATAACAACCTCATGGATCAACTTGAAAAATATTTAAACATAAATTAAATTTATAGAGGATTCTAGTAATGCCAATTTGATGTATGGATCAAGGAAAAAATTAGGGTTTTTATGGAAAAAGCATGAAAAATTAGTTACAGGGTAGTCCAATAAAATAAAACCCATGGAGGGTGAAGAATGAGACTTGTTATTCATCATAAAATTATAATTTTTTCATATAAATCCTTGGAAGTTCCCCTACCATCTCCTTCAAAATAGCCACTCTATAGGAAAATGAGGCAAAATTGACCTAGTCAACCTTGGTGACTGAGTTACAAGAGTTTATTCAATAAGAACACCTATCTCATGGTTTGAGGAGTTGATTCAAGTCTAATATCATCATTTTTTAATGTTTTCATGGTTTTATGAAATTTTCAAGAGCCATCAAATGCATGAAGCTGGCTATAGGGCCTTATTAGCTTAGTATGCCTAATTGGTCAAGCTTTTGAGTTGAAAAATAGTATTGAAAGGTTATGCTTGAGTTAATATGGAGTTTCCATGCCACATATATGGAATCCACATGGAGATATCATTCACATTACATCATTAAATGTGACATTTCATGTAAGGAGGGGATAAAGTCAAGTTAATTAGTCTTGAAGTGTCAGTCACTCTAGTTAACTAGTTGACTAACATCATGCATATTTATGAGATATCATTCACATTACATCCTTAAATGTGACATTTCATGTAAGGAGGGGATAAAGTCAAGTTAATTAGTCTTGAAGTTTCAGTCACTCTAGTTAACTATTTGACTAACATCATGCATATTTATTGATCTTCATGAAAGAAAGGACTTTAACATGTCTTTAAATCATCTTCAAGTGGAGTTTATAACCAAATAATGTTGTATAAAACATTAATGGAAATATTTTGACAAGTCAAAATGCCCACCATTACTTATTCTAATGCCAAAAGGAAGATCATGCACAATTTTCAAGATAAAGGGAGATATTAAAAACTTTAGATGAATATTGTAATTAAGTTTGACTTGAAATGAAGTGGAGTTGAACTTATCTTAAAATGAATATTATAATTGAGTTTGATTAGACTCTACCAAGATAGAGATATATAACCTTTTGATATGATTCAAATGATTATTTTTAGATTCTTACATGTTGGTATAGTGTGTAATATTGGTTTGATTTGAATACATGGTAGTATTTTCTCCCTTGTTAGGTCCTGATCTCACATAAATACTACTTTGTCATATTATGCATGTCATATTTATTTTATAAATTCATTTATCACATAATATGAAAACCAAACACTAAATATGAGACCTGGGGAGGGGCCTTCATCTTTAGCACTACCCCAAAGGCCACCTTCCCTACTTCAACATGTAGACATGATAGCCCTAGAGATAGAAGAGGCACTTGAGGGTGACCTCAATGAGATTGTATAGGCCTATGATTTTTATAAGGAAGAGGAGCCCAAGGAAGACACAAGAAAATAGATGGTCCCAATAACATCCCATGATAAGAGAAAAGTAGAACTAGCACTAGTCCCTATGGGACCAAAGAAGAGACCGAGGTTCACTTTCACTCATCCCACTAGTGAATTAAAAATATTTAGTGATGAGTTTACAATCCATAGTGAGTCATGTTAAGGTGTGGAGCTAAAAGCTTCAACTATTTGCACACACATGAAGAGGATGCTGAAGAACCAGAGCCACCGGCATCGGCAGTATGACCGACGTTAGTCAGATGCAGTGGAGAAAGAGACCGGCAATGGCAGGGAATCGGCCGATGTCGGCAGCACCAGACAAGCAGGGACCGGTGTCGGTCGCCTGTGCGGTCCAGAACTGCTATTTACGAATAGTCAGTTAGTTAAACTGAGTGTTTGCATGCTAAGAGGCTATTTTAAGTCACGAGCTGTGTGTCTAATTTTAGTAGTTAGATGTCTATTTTTGTAACCATGGGATTCTATTTAAAGAACCATGAGGCATGTATTGTAATTATCATATTGATCAAGTAAGAGCATTGAAGCAAGTAAGGTCAAGGAGATCTATAGGTGTAAGGTCAAGGAGATCAGCTGAAGCATTCAAGGAGGGATTGTAACTCAGGTTATAGAGTTGGTTTTGTGTTGAGCAAGAGAGAGAGGGAAGAAGGTCTTGAGGTGTGGCAAGCCTTTGAGGTGGAGGAAGAAGTGGCATCTTCCTTATTTGTATTTTCTTCTAGTATTATCTAATACAAGAGTGTGTATTGTCTCTCAAATTCTTTGTTGTCTCATGTTTCTAGTTTCTTAATCATTCTGGTATAATTTCTGTGTTTAATTGCTCATATACAAGTAATCAATTATGCTACCATTGGATAAGGGGCCTCCTAACAGTTGGTATCAGAGCTACAATTTGCAAGAAGCAGGTTATTGTTTTTGATTATAGGTCATTCACAGGGTTTTCTGATTGAGTGGGAGTTCAGCAATGGCAGAAGAAAGTAAGCTATGAATGGAGAAGTTTAACGGTAAGAATTATCAACACTGGAGGATGCAGATTGAGGCCTATCTATATCAGAAGGATCTGTACTTACCGTTGGGTGGGGTTGCATGTAAACCCATAGATATGAAGGATGAAGAATGGAACGTTCTTGATCGGAAGGCTCTTGGTTCCATAAGGTTGAGCCTTGCATCATCTGTGATTTCTAGCTTATCACAGTGCAAAACAATGGAAGAGTTGATAAAGTCCTTGGCAAATTTATACGAAAAGCCCTCAGCTTCTAATAAGGTATACCTTATGAAGCAGCTATTTACTTTGCAAATGCAGGAAGGTGGTTTGGTACATACTCATCTCAGTGATTTCCATGGTTTGGTAAACCAATTAACTTCAGTCAACATTGTTTTTGATGATGAGGTAAAGGCTCTCTTGATTTTATGTTCTTTGCCTGAAAGTTGGGACGGTATGGTTATGGCATTAAGTAACTCTGCATCTTCTTCTAAAATCTTAAAGGTTGATGATGTTGTGAGTGTGATTTTGAATGAAGAAATACATAGGAGAAGCACAGATGAATCATCAGGGAATGCTCTAAGTGCAGAAAGCAGAGGAAGGCAAAAGGAGAAGATTGAGCAAGGGAAATCAAGGTCGGGAAGGAGATCTGAGTCCAAAGGTATTACCTGCTGGTTTTGTGAAAAGAAAGGACATACAAAGAAGGAGTGTTGGTTGAGAGATAAAGAGAATCAACATGCAGGTATTGAAGAAGCAAAGGATGCAAATATTGTGGTACAGGATGCTCTCATAATTTCTTTGGATAGTCACATAGGATCATGGATATTAGATTGTGGTTCATCTTTTCATGCATCCCCAAACAGAGATTTGTTTCATGAGTATGAACAGGGAGACTTTGGAGTGCTCTATTTAGGGGATGGTACACCTTGTCAGATAGTTGGCAAAGGGAAAGTGCAGCTGAGATTGCAGATTGACAACACATGGGTGTTGAAGGAGGTCATGCATGTTCCAATTCTGAAGCAGAGTTTGATTTTTGTAGGAAGGTTGGGGGATGAGGGATGCACAATAACCCTCACAGTGGATTCTTGGAAGGTTACCAAGGGAGCACTTGTTTTGGAAAGAGGTAAGAAAGTAGGTACTCTTTATCTATCTACTTGTATTACTGATTCTACTTCTGGTACAGATTCAAAGATGTGGTCTAATAGGCAGGGTCACATGAATAAGAAGGGAATGGAGGTTCTTGACTCAAAAGGTATGTGTTCAAATTCAGAAGGCATGGATAGAATTCATTGTAGGAAAAGGAAATTTGAGGCTTTTGACAAGAACAGGGATGTCTTGGTGTTTTTGGAGGAGATGAAGGCCAGAGAACAGTTACAGGTAGTAAATAAATCTGAGCAGGGCAGCATGGATAGAGATTTGATCCAAGAAGAGCTTGTGGATGAAGAATTCATCACTCACGGGAACACATAGGCACTGATGTCAATTACTTGGAACTGACGTCAGTCAGTCAGACACCAACTTCGGTCTTGTGCAAACCAGTAGGGTCGGTAGGTCGGGCAGGATAAGTCCGATGTCGGTCATCAGGACTGACATCAGTGGGGGGGGGACACCAGCGTCGGCCAGGGGTAACGACGTCAACAGTCAGGATCAGTGCAGGGAACCGACATCGGTCGGGAGCAGACTAGGAGTTGGCCGAGATCGGTCACTGGAACGGATGTTGGGTGGATCTATGAGTCTCAAACACCCATACAGAGGTCAGAAAAGGTATGTGAACCTCATATTCATTATTCACCTTCTTTATATTGCTTACTGTTAGTCATGAACTAGGAAGATGGAGGAAGTAATGCAGGTAGAATCCAGAAACAGTGGGAGCTTGACATGGATGAGGAGTGTGAGTCCTTGGAGTAGAGCCAAACAGGTATTTGTTGGTGGAGTTGTCAGCTGGATAGAGGAATGGATTCCCGTTTTAGAGAAGAGAGTGGATGGACATCTGAGACAGAAGGCTATGGTATATGGTCTTGAGTTAGCTGCAGGGCAATGGAGGTTTGACCATTGTTTTTATCTTTACCAGGTTGGATAATACTAGCTACATTATCCTGTTACTGTATTGTGTTATTTTTTGCAGGGTTGCATATACAGGGAGTTTTCTGAGCTAAGGGTAGAGTTGGTTTAGAAGTAAGTCATGAAGAATTTGGGAGTAGCAAAATTCTTATGGCATAGGTGACAGGTATAGCATCACAGGTTTGCATGGTGGTTGGTCTTCAAGAGTGACTTTAAAGAGGGATACAGGGCCTAAGGAACAAAATAGATGGTGTATAGGTACAGGTACAGGTTACAGCTATTTATCTCCAAGTGGGAGATTGTTAAGGTGTGGAGCTAAAAGCTTCAACTGTTTGCACACACATGAAGAGGATGCTAAAGAACCAGAGCCACTGACATCGGCAATATGACCGATGTCGATCAGATGCAATGGAGAAAGAGACCGGCGATGGTAGGGAGTCAGCTGACGTCGGCAGCACCAGACAAGTAGGGACCGGTGTTGGTCGTTTGTGCGGTCCAAAACTGCTATTTATGAACAGTCAGTTAGTTAAACCGAGTGTTTACATGCTAAGAGGCTATTTTAAGTCGCGAGATGTGTGTCTAATTTTAGTAGTTAGATGTATATTTTTGTAACCATGGGATTCTATTTAAAGAACCATGAGGCATGTATTGTAATTATCATATTGATCAAGTAAGAGCATTGAAGCAAGCAAGGTCAAGGAGATCTACAGGTGTAAGGTCAAGGAGATCAGCTGAAGCATTCAAGGAGGGATTGTAACTCAGGTTATAGAGTTGGTTTTGTGTTGAGAAAGAGAGAGAGGGAAGAAGGTCTTGAGGTGTGGCAAGCCTTTGAGGTGGAGGAAGAAGTGGCATCTTCCTTATTTGTATTTTCTTCTAGTATTATCTAATACAAGAGTGTGTATTGTCTCTCAAATTCTTTGTTGTCTCATGTTTCTAATTTCTTAATCATTCTGGTGTAATTTCTGTGTTTAATTGCTCATATACAAGTAATCAATTGTGCTACCGTTGGATAAGGGGCCTCCTAACAAGTCATTCCTAACTAGTTCATATATGGGAAATTTCAAAATATCCCCTCTCTTTCTCATTCTTGGGTCATAACAAGGGTCACTCATATGGTAATAAAAGATGATATGAAGCCTTGGATAAGGGCTATAATGAAGGAGTAGGAAGAAAGAAGAGTTATGGTCATTAAAGGGCTAGAAGGCAAGAAGATAGATGCTCGATGAGCATTTACTAGATCAAGTGTGGAGGTCCTAGAATCTCCCCAATTTAAGGAACTAGTCACTATTATCCATTTCAACCCTGAGATAGCTCAGTTGGAAAGAATAACAATTAGGACAGTCATGGCTGAGATAGAAGAATTCACATTTCATAAGGTGGAACCATTTTTAGGACTAACCCCAATGGAAGGCCATCATTTATAAAGGCTTCAATTCATGAGGAATATGTGGAAACTCTAATTGAATCCCATTCAACACAAGATAAAGTTGGAGTCCAGGGTATTAAGTAGAGGATCTAGAACTTGGAAAGAGAAAGAAAACTTGGAAAAATGGGTAATTTTATCAATGCTAGATACAATAATCAAGTTGCTTGACTAGTCATTTTATGACATATTTGAGGCACTTAAATCAATCAAATCAAGGCAAGGTGCATTAGAAGGGCAATGTAAACTAGCCAGGAGTTTAGTAAGCCAATAATAGGCCTTTGAAGATAAAATAACTCAACTCCTCAATATTTAGGCAAAGAAGCAAATCCTAAACTTCAAGACCATTAGTTTGGGGAATTTGATCACAATTCTAGGAATCATGATTGAAAAGGTTCAAACTTTGAGTGCATGACATAATGGTATGGAAAGGGTCCTAAAAGAAGACAAGAAACTAATTGCAAGAATTGAATAGCTTCTTGAGACCATCCTTATAGATCCTGCACAAACCAATGGCGTTGGGGTCATTAGTGATGAGGAATTAAAGCATAGGGATACTTTGGTAAGCCAATAAATTAGAGGAAAAGGCCATGAAAAATCTATGGGAAAAAATAGCAAAATCATGGGCATGATACTCAATTCATGGGAAAGAGTAAATGAAGCTAGGAGTATCAAAAAATCCATGGATAGGAATGAAAAAGAATTTGATGACCTAGTAGATCAAGAGGAAGAAAAAATCATGAAGCCTACTATGGACTTAGACTTAATTTATAAATAAATAGGAGAGCCATGAGCATCCTCTAGCAATGACAGTGAGGGACTCCACCATCAAATTGAGCATGTTCTATTTTAAAAGTTTTGTAACATTTTTAAGTATAATATCCCCTTGTAAATTCATATGTTAGTTTGTTAGAATATTTGCCTCTAGGTCAATACCATTCTAGAAAAGCACATGTATTTTAGAACTTGTAAGGACAACTATCCCTATCTTTGTACACCTGTATTTTATAACTGACTGGTATACTACCTAGTCTTCCTAAAAATGCATGTATGAACATTGTAAAAGGAGGGATATTTTTGAGCAAATTTTGTATACATGAATAAATTAATAAGATCAAATAATTCTAAAAGGATTGTCCATTTTTTATGTGTTAATTGTTAATATAGCTTTTCTCTCAATTGCTAGTAGAGGTCTTGAATATGAATAGTGTCTTGGAATTCTAAATAACATTCTTTAATCACAAGGTTTATTATTTGTTCCTATGATAGATTAGTTTAATGATCCTAGGTCCTTATTCATTTCATTTTACTTTGTATTTATATGTGCAATTGTTATTTGATTATAGTGGTAAATCCCTAAAGTAGACTTGGTTCTTACTTGTGATTCTTAAACATTTTCCCTTGAAGTTTTCTTGATATATAGTGAGATTTGATATTAGGATATGTTGCATTATATATTTTTTAAATATGTATTTAGTTACCATTTATACTTTATCATAAACGTTTATGACTAAAATTGGTAATCACTCATTTCTTTTCTGCCCTACCCTTCTCTTTACTCTTTTTCTACACTAAGACCACTTTAGTTTTAGCCACATTATAAATATACATTTATAATAGTATATATATTGAATTTGGAACATAACCCACTAATTATTAATAAATATTCACAAAGAATGGGCCAACGTGGCTCCTAACCACCAAATTATATAAATTTTATGGAATAATTATCTTACTCTGTTGTTATTTCACCACCTGCAACTAAAATGCCAAAACCTACAACTCATGCTCTAAATTTCCTAAATTATAAAATGAGAAGTGTTATTTATACACTAAGGGAACCTGTGGTATATTTAGAAGCATCAATAGGAGGAAATTTGAATTCTACAATTCTAGACACCCATTTAGGCCACCTGATTAAATGCATGTATGTTTCACCACATGAAGAGTTTGTAAAAACACTCCTATCATGATTTGAGGATCAATATTTAATTATAATTAATGGATATTTGATGTTGGTTGAGGGGATGTTATTTATGAAAAATCTATAAGAGCGTAAGCATGTCTAGAATGCTTGCAAACCCTATATGAAAATTTCCTTCACATGATATCTTCTCATATATTTTGCATGGGAACCCAATATTTTTATGGATTTTGAGGGCGTATATTTAATAAAAATTAATGGAAATATTTTTGGGTTTAGAGGTCTGTGCTTCATGAATCATCATTAATAAATTTAGCTCTAAAACCCTCCCAAACCATCATAGTGACTAGTTTTGAGAAAAGTTGATGTTATTTCCAGAAAAACCTCATGGATAAACTTGAAAACTCTTCAAACATAAATTAAACTTATATAGGATTCTAGTAATGCTAATTTGATGTATGGATCAAGCAAAAAATTAGGGTGTTTATGGAAAAAACATGAAAAATTAGTTACAGGGTAGTCCAATAAAATAAATTCCATGAAGGGTGAAGCTTAAAACTTGTTATTCATCCTAAAATTATCATTTTGTCATAAAAATTATTATAATTTCCCCTAACATCTCCTTCAAAATAGACACTCTATAGGAAAATGAGGCAAAATTGACCTAGTCAACCTTGGTGACTAAGTTATAAGAGTTTATTTAACAAGAACACCTATCTCATGGTTTGAGGAGTTGATTTAGGTCTAATATCATCATTTTTTAATTTTTTTTATGGTTTTATACAAGTTTAAAGAGACATCAAATGAATGAAGCTAGGCTACAGGACCTTATTAGCTTAGTAGGCTTAATCGGTCAAGCTTTTGAGTTAAAAAATGGTGTTGAAAGGAAATGCTTGAGTTTATATGGAGTTTACATGCCACATATATGGCCTACACATGGAGATATCATGAAAATTATGAATGACATTTCATGCAAGGAGGGGATAAAGTCAGGTTAACTTGTCTTGAAGTGCCAGTCACTCTAGTTAAGTAGTTGATTAACATCATGCATATTTATTTATCTTCATGAAGGAAAGGACTTTAACATGTATTTATATCACCTTCAAGTGGATTTTATAACTAAATAATTGTGTATAAAAAATGAAATGAAAGATTTTGACAAGTCAAAAGGTCCACCATTCCTTATTCTAACATCAAAAGGAAGATCATGCAAGATTTTCAAGATAAAAGGAGAGATTAAAAACTTTAGATGAATATTTTAATTAAGTTTGACTTGAAATGAAGTGAAGTTGAAATTATATTACATATTTTATGCCAATATATTGGCTAGAGCTTCTTCTCACTTCTACTATTTTTATATATATTCAAGCTTTCAGGCCAATTTTTAGGATCCCTCTCTTGGGCATGACTATAATCTACCAAGATTGAGATTTATAGCCTTTTGATATGAATAAAATGATTGTTTTTAGATACCTACATGGTGGTATAGTGTGTAATATTGGTTTTATTTGAACACATGGTAGTATTTTCTCCTTTGTTAGATCCTGATCTCACCTAGCTACTAGTTTGCCATATTATGTAAGTCATATTTAGTGTTTAAATACATTTATAACATAATATGACAACTAAACACTAAATATGAGACCTAGGAAGGGGCCTCTATATTTAGCACTACCCCAAAGGCCACCTTCCCTAATTTAACATGTAGACATGATAGTCATAGATCTAGAAGAGGTACTTGAGGGTGACCTCAAGGAGATTATAGAGGCCTATGATTTTGATAAGGAAGAGGATCCCAAGGAAGACACAAGAAAATATCTGGTCCCAATAACATCTCATGAGAAGAGAAAATCAAAACTAGCACTGGTCTCTATGGGACCAAAGAAGAGACTGAGGTTCACTTTCACTCATCCCACTAGTGAAGTAAAACTATTTAGTGATGAGTTACTAATCCATGGATGAGTCATTCCTGACTATTTCATATATGAGAAATTGCAAAAATCCCCCTCTCTTTCTCATTCTTGGGTCATAACAAGGGTCACTTATGTGGGAATACAAGATTATATGAATCCTTGGATAAGGGCTATAATGAAGGAGAAAGAAGAAAAAAGAGTTTTGGTCATTGAAGGGATAGAAGGCAAGAAGATAGATGCTCTATGAGCATATACTAGCTCAAGTGTGGAAGTCCTATAACATCCCTAATTTAAGAAACTAGTCACTACCATCCATTTCAATCTTGAGATAGCTGGGTTGGAAAGAATAACAACTAGGACAGTCATGGTTGAGACAAAAGAATTCACATTTCAAAAGGTGGAACCATTGGTAGGGATAACCCCAATGGGTGGCCATCATTTAGAGAGGTTGTAATTCATGAAAAAGATGTGGAAAGTCTAATTGAAGCCCATTCAGCACAAGATAATGTTAGAGTCTAGGGTATGAAATAAAGGATCTAGAACTTGGAAAGAGAGAGAAAACTTGGAAAAATAGGCAATTTTATAAGTGATAGATACAATAATCAAGTTGCTTGACCAATAATTTTATGACATGTTTAAGGCACTTAAATCAATGAAATCAAAGGAAGGTGCATTAGAAGGACAATGTAAACTAGCCAGGAGTTTAGTCACCTAATAGTAGGCCTTTGAAGATAAAATAACTCAACTCCTTAATATTCAGGAAAAGAAGCAAATCCTAGAATTCAAGACCATCAGTTTGGGGGATTTGAGCACAATTATAGGAATCATGATTGAAAAGGTTTAAATTTTGAGTACATGGCATAATGGTATGGAAAGGGTCCTAAAAGAAGATAAAAAACTAATTGCAAGAATTGAATAGCTTCTTGAGACCATTCGTATAGATCCTACACAACCTAATCACCTTGGGATCATTAGTGATGATGAATTCAAGCATAGGGATACTTTGGTAACCTAGGAAATTAGAGGAATAGGCCATGACAAATCTAGGGGCAAAAATATAAAAATCTTGGGCATGATACTCAATGCATGGGAAAGAGTAAATGAATTTAGGATTATCAAAAAAGCCATGGATAGGAATGACAAAGAATTTGATGACTTGATGGATCAAGAGGAAGAACATATCATTAAGCTTAATTTGGACTTAGAATTAATTGATAAATAACATAGGAGAGCCATGAACAACCTCTAATAGTGACAGTGAGGGACCCCACCATCAAATTGAGCATATTCTATTTTTAATTTTTTTTGTAAGATTTTGAAGTAGAATATCCCATTGTAAAGGCATATGTTAATTTGTTATAATATTTTCCTCTAGGTCAATACCATTTATAAATGTACGTCTATTTTAAAACTTGTAAGGACAACTGTCCCTATCTTTGTATACCTATATTTTATAATTGACTGGTATACTACCTAGTCTTCCTATAAAGGCATGTATGACCATTGAAAAATGAGGGATATTTTTGAGAAAATTTTGTATACATGAAGCAATTAATAAGATTAAATAATTCTACAAGGATTTTCCATTTTTGATGTGTTAATTGCTAATATACATTTTCTCTCAATTTCTAGTAGAGGTCTTGGAACTCTGAATAACATTCTTTAATCACAAGATTTCTTATTTGTTCCCATGATATATTAGTTTAATGATCCTAGGTCCTTCTTCATTTCATTTTGCTTTGTATTCAGATGTGCAATTACTATTTGATTATAGTGGTAAATCCCTAAAGTAGACTTGGTTCTTACTTGTGATTCTTAAACATTTTCCCTTGAAGTTTTATTTATATATAGGGAGATTTGACCTTAGGCTATGTTGCATTATATATTTTTTAAATACACATTTATTTACCATTGATATTTTTTCATCAATGTTTAGGACTAAAATTGGTAATTACTCATTTATTTTCTGCCCTACCCTTCTCTTTGCTCCTTTTTTACATCAAGACCACTTTAGTTTTAACCACATTATAAATATCCATTTAGATTAGTCTATATATTAAAATAGGAACATAACCCACTAATTATTAACATAAATATTATGGAACAATTATCTAACTCTATTGTTATTTCACCACAGGCAACTAGAATGCCAAAACCTACAACTCATGCTCTAAATTTCCTAAATTATAAAATGAGAAGTGTTATTTAAACACGATGGGCACTTGTGGTACATTTAGAAGCATTAGATACAATAAATTTGAATTCTACAGTTCTAGACACCCATTTAGGCCACCTGATTAAATGCTTGTATGTTTCACCACATCAAGAGTTTGTAAAAAAAATACTAGCATGATTTGAGGACCAATATTTAATTATAATTAATGGATAGTTGAGGTTGGTTGAGGTGATGTTATTTATGAACAATCTCTAAGAGAACAATCATGTCCAAAATGCTTGCAAACCCTACATGAAAATTTCCTTCATGTGATATCTTATCATATCTTTTTCATGGGAACCCAATATTTTTAGGGATGTTGAGGGTGTCTATGTAATAAAAATTAATGGAAATAATTTTTGTTTTGGAATTATATGCTTCATGAATCATCATTAAGAAATTTAGCTCTAAAACCCTCCCAAACCCTCATAGTGACCAGTTTTGAGAAAAGTTGATGTTAGTGCCATAAAAACCTCATGGATCAACTTGAAAACTCTTCAAAAATAAATTAAAATTAGAGAGGATTCTAGTAATGCCAATTTGATGTATGGATCAAGGAAAAAATTAGGGTTTTGTGGAAAAAGCATGAAAAATTAATTATAGGGTAGTCCAATAAAATAAAATCCATGGAGACTGAAGATTGAGACTTGTTATTCATCTTAAAATTATAATTTTTTCATAAACATTATTGGAATTTCCCCTACCATCTCCTTCAAGATAGCCACTCTATAGGAAAATGAGGTAAAATTGACCTAGTCAACCTTGGTGACTGAGTTACAAGAATTTATCCAACAAGAACACCTATCTCATGGTTTGAGGAGTTGATTCAGGTCTAATATCATCTTTTTTTAATGTTTTCATGGTTTTAAGTAAGTTTAAAGAGCCATAAAATGAATGAAGATAGGCTACAGGGCCTTATTGGCTTAGTAAGCCTAATTGGTCAAGCTTTTGAGTTGAAAAATGGTGTTAAAAGGATATGTTTGAGTTCATATGGAGTTTCCATGCCACATATATGGCCTCTACATGGAGATATCATGCAAATTATGGATGAAATTTCATGCAAGGAGGGGATAAAGTTAGGTTAACTAGTCTTGAAGTGTCAATCACTATAGTTAACTAGTTGACTAACATCATGCATATTTATTGATCTTCACGAAAGAAAGGAATTTAACATATATTTATCTCACCTTCAATTGGATTTTATAACCAAATAATGGTGTATAAAAAATTCAAGGAAATATTTTGACAAGTCAAAATGCACACCATTCTTTATTCTAATGCCAAAAGGAAGATCATGCAAGATTTTCAAGATTAAGGGAGATATTAAAAAATTTAGATGAATATTGTAATTAAGTTTGACTTGAAATGAATTAGAGTTGAAATTATCTTCCATATTTTATGCCAATATATTGGCTATAGATTCTTCTCACTTCTACTATTTTTTTCTATATATTCAAGCTTTCAGGCCAAGTTTTAGGATCCCTCTCTTGGGCATGACTAGACTCTACCAAGATTTAGATTTATAACCTTTTAATATGAATAAAATGATTATTTTTGTATTCATAAATGATGGTATAATGTGTAATATTGGTTTTATTTGAATATGTGGTAGTATTTTTTCCCTTTTTAGGTCTTGATCTCACCTATATACTAGTTTGTCATACTAAGCAGGTCATATTTAGTGTTTGATGTTATGTCCTAATCTCACCTAGCTACTAGTTTGGTATCCACTACTAGTTAAATACCTTTATCACTACCAAGATATTAGCAAAGACTCTCACGAGTGATGCTTTATATTGGTACAACGAACTCAAATCTCATTCCATCAATAGTTTGGAAGATTTAGTTTAATGCTCTAGTCCAAGAGTTCCAAACTAGTGATCTCCTTGAAAATACCTTGGCCCATTTTATTAATTTTAAGTAACTTAAAACCAAAACCTCACAATATTTCATCAAATAACAAAACACCTTGCCTAATAAATTTGAACATAATATGGTAGTTGATAAACTCTTTCATCTATTTACCAATGCTCTTTTTCCCAAGTTGTAATATCAAGTCCAGACTCTCTCTCCACATAGTTTGAAAGAGGTCATTGACCAATCCAAGCATCAATATTTCCTCATGCATCAATTTGAGCCATCCCAACCTTCTATGAGTACTCAGATGGTAATCAAGAATAAGAATCTTCATGCTAAAAATGATGGTGTCATTGATTCTAATTATACCATTCATACTATTCAAGTTATTATTCCCAACCAAACTATAGAATAAGCTTCCCCTCCTAACCACATCACTAATCCTCATTTATCTTAAACCAATAACATCTATGTTCATAAACCTTTATCCTTAGTGGAATTACAAAAATGTCTACCAAAGCCTCTTTTGTGCAAACTTGATCCCACTCATCCCATGAAATCTTGGTATGATCCCACTAAATTTTGTTGGTTTCATGCTAATTTGGGTCATTCTCATGAGACTTGTAGGCAACTTCATAATTTGGATATGATTTCCTTCTTGGTCCCAATTTTTAGCATGATTATTTAATTTATAAATGTCAACAAGCCTATGACACTACCTTCAAATCCCATGAAACACAAACTAAATATCAATATTTAAACTAAGGTAATGGTTATTTATCCATCTATAAATATCCTCTTCTGAATCACCAATATAACCTAGACAAATCTACCCCTTATATCAATAATGTTTATGATATTCTTGACCCAACTCTTAAAGATAACATAGTCAATATGACTAATATGCAAAGGGTGGCTACCTTCATTGATCCTCAACCCATCTACACTCCTTAATTATCTTGCACATTTTGTGTTATCCAAGACTTTTCTCCAACTCACTTAACATATTTGGGGCAAGAAGATCTTATATCTTTTTTTGAACCAATTCCAACACCTTATTTAGATAACACTTCTCATACCATTTATACCATCCCTACAACCTCCTTACCTATCACCAATGATACTTGAAATTCTATTAATAATTCTTCTAATTTATCTCAAACCAAACCTGCATCAACAACTCCATATTCTCAAGATAATCAACAAAATTGTCTTCCAATTAAACCTTCCACCTCTTATCAAATTTAAATTCAAATTCACTTCAACTCTTCCTTTTGAGGACCTCCTTTAACACTATGCACCTCTTTCCAATAGTTCCCTTATGGGTTATGATGAGTGGGATCCTATAACAAAGCTTAATAATCTCCCATATCAAATCCCATTTCTCAAACTTATGTGAACCTCTTTGTGTCATCACAATCATCTTCTTCATCTTTTGTTTGAAATGAACATCCATCATCCTCCCCTAGTAGGACATGAAACCATGTTATTTAGATAATAAGATAGCATTTTATAATAGTGAAAAAAAATGTCCATACATGTTGATGAAATAATAGACACTCTTCTTTCCCTCAAAATTCTCATTGCTTCTATGATCCTCGATGAGATTCTACTTCATGTGGATGATCCTCCTCTCTTTATCAGTATCCAAATTGGCAATATCCAAGTCAAACATGCTTTTATTGATGAGGGTTCATGAACTTATGTTGCTTATATAAATTTTATCAAAGCCCTTGGACATTTTGAATGTAATTTGAAGTCCACATGAAACACATGCCACGGCTATGACTAAAGGCAAATTCCTCCCTTAGGTTGTGTGTGGTTCCCCATTATAGTCACACCTATTAACATTCACATAAAGGTAATTATATTCAAATTTACTCTATTATATAAAAATTTTCTTGGTAGGCCATGGAATCATCTCATGAGAGCTATTGCCTCTTTAGCTTGGAAATGTGTCAAATTTCCTCACAATGGAGCCATCTATAGGATTTAAGTTAACACTAATCCTTAGAATTTTGAACAATTCTAAGATCATGGTGTATTCAAGATTCTTTCCCTTGAACCCTTTCCAAGCATTCCATTTTGTGAATCTCAATGGTTTAGATTTCTTGTCGATTCTACCCAAGGTTAAAATGATCACCCTAAACTCATTGGGAATATAACCCTAAACTTCTAGATTTTAATGATGATGAGCTTGATGAGATCAATCGAAATATTAAAACCTCAAATCTCTCACATCATCTCATTTCTTATCTTCATCCTTCTTTATAACCTCATTCTTGTCAACCACCTTTTGATGATATACCTATTCTCTTAACTAAGACTTGGCATTCCATTCATCACACCACATTGGATGACTAGGTTATCCCTAACTATGCCATTGATATTCATACACTTGATTATGATGATCACTATACCTTAGATGATCCATTATTAGGATGTCTTATTGAAGCCCAAGATGCTAAAATTATTCATTATCATTCCTCTTTGCTTTAGTCTTTTAGAATATCTTCTAGCATTCCATCCTATATCATTCTTAATTTTATAATTTTTCATCTTGATCATAGGGTAGAGTGTGTGAACACACCTCTAGTTTTTGATGAACCTCATATGAGTATGTTTATGGATCATGCTATGACTAGTCCCTATTGCTTTGATAGATACCAAAACCCCTATGTCCAACTTATCCCTGAGATGTTTAGGAATGTCCTTTAGCCTTATGTGTATACCACCCCTCCCTTAGTAGAGCCCAGTTAGAATCATATTCCTACTCGAATAGCTAAGTCTCTTCCTATTTTCAATCCTATTTCTCCTTCAATTGAGACTTGCCCAATCTCTCCACCAGTCCCACCTTCTCTTGGTGATGGTCTGATCCCTTTACTACAACTACTTCTTTACCCACCAAATGCATCAATTATCCATATTATGAAATTCATATTTTTTTTGATCACTAGACTAGAGACTATTCATTATATCGATATTCTTCAGCTTCTATTTCCACTCCTATAATTACACATACCATTTTTACACACAAGTGTATTTATTGCTTCCATGGCATAGATAATCATTCATCCACACATTATTATAAGTTATGGAAATATATGAACACATTGCATCCCACAACTCCTCATCCCATAGATAAGGCTATACCTCCCTCAAAAGTGTTACTTGAATATCTTCCCAAATATGGAGAGGTATGTTTTCTCTAGAACCAATGTGGCACACATCACACTAATCATTATTTTATCCTTTAGTATCATCTCAAGGATCACCTTATAATCATTCCTAAGTCTATTACCCTTCCTCTCATAGGTCACCCTCATAAGAAGGATCCCCATTCTCTCTATATGGATCCACGACCTATGGTACCTTCTCCACCTACTATTTTTCCACCTATGAGTCCTTCACCTATGGATCATCCTTCACCTATGGTCACTTCTCCACCTACTATTTCTCTACCTGTGAGTCCCTCACTCATGGATCTTCCTTCCCTAGTGGCACCTTCTCCATCGATAACCCATTCATCTCCCATAGATTCCACTCCCATTCATTCTCTTGAGTATTACCTGCATGATATCCCTCATCAACATGATCCTTTTGGTGTTCCTAAATTTTCCATTGAAGAGATTTGACATGAAGTATTTTCTCAAATTTCCCTAAAAATTGATGAGACTCTGGTTACAGTCTGATTCATCTTCATAAAGACTTATCATATGTTATGGATAATGTATGTGGACAAATATATTAGTACTTATTAACACAAACATGGTGTTATTTCATTTATTTCTTCATTTGGATTGGATGTGTGTTCCAATTTTACATTTATCTATTTTATATCATTTGACATTTTGTCAATTTATTATCTATCTTACATGGTGTGACTTTTATTTTGTATTACATGTTGCTTATGATTTCATTATTCTTCTTATGTTCTATTGTGGATTTATTTTCATAATTACATAATTGGTATTATTAATTTGCTTTTCTAGGATTCCCTTACTCTTTCATGATTATTTGTTATCTTATCTCTATAAACATGAACAATTATTATTACAACTTGGTTATACAAACCTTACTCTCTTTAGTTATTATTCATTTACCATGTGATTAGTTATAAAAAAATTCACCTCATTATAACATCCTTTTAATAGTCTACCTTGGATCTCCCCTTATTCCCTTTTAATACCTTTCACAAACTAAGCATATACATGGTTGAGACTTGATATAACATGCTGGTTTATAGTTAAACCTAAGTGTTTTAGTCAAGCATATATTTAAATACTTAGCTTCCTTTAGCCAAAACCTTAATATCATTCATGTGTATCACTTTATCTCTCATGATTGGTCATTCCTAGTCTATATGGATGAGTAATATTAAAATACATGAACATTCAAAATCCAATTCATTTAACAAAAGGCAATGATCTAAAGGGCAACATTTAATAATTTCAAAAGTCAAATCATAATTAAAGACATGATTATAAGAACATATTCTCTTTCTAATCATAGTTTAAACTCCATAGTTTTCCTCATGATAGAGATGAGGTCCATTGGGGTGTGGTAGTCTAGTAGATTAGAAAAAGAGAATTAAAAAAAACTTTTAGTGCTACCTACTTTCTCATGCAAGTACCCAATCTTCACACTAGACCAACGACTCTATAAGGGGTCTTGAGGAATAAGGAATATGTTGTAGGAAGGTAGGTCCATTTTAAGATTCTTATTTAAAAATACCAACATGATTTAATCTTAATACCACACTTACTTTCCTACATAAATTTGTGTCTATAGTGAACAAGTATCCTCTGTATATTGATAGTCACTAGTCACTTAGTGTCTTCTCATGTTCTTAGTGTGCCTCATATTTCATAAGGTCTTTTCATAAGATTAATATGTTATGACTCTTACATTCCCTTATTTACTCCATAAAAACCTAATATTTTCCCTTGAGAAATATTGTTTTGTTCACTAATCACTCCCTTTAGGGATTCCACTTGTGAGTTATAGTGTAAGACCATGGATACGACTTGGCCTTCCTCATAAATTACAAAAAAATTAACATTACCATTTCAAACATTCCATTTTTCCACATTTTCACATTATTTCCACCTCATTGGTGTTCCCTTTATGAGTTGCAATGTAAGACCATGGATAGGACCTGGGGTTCCTCACAAAATTTTCCAATACCCAAGTCATAATGAAATTACATGTGTCAAAAATGAGGTAAAATGTGATTGATTATGAGTTACACATCATTGATATGTTATCCATCTTGATTTAGTTTGTTTTATTCTTTCTTAATTAATATTTAACTTTTATTTTCTTATTTTTTAATTGCATGTAAGAATCCAACCACTTTTATTAAATTTTTCATACTTCCCAATTTGAATTAGTGTGATTAACTTAACACCATTTTGCCAATTTTGTTTCTCTTTTATACTTCCCAATGTGATTTAGTATGATTGATTAACTTAATTTATTTATTTTTATACCATTAGTCTTTCACGTGCTTTCTATTTTATTACATTATTTTCATACTTCCCAATGTGATTTAGTGTGATTTTTCTTGTTTTAATATAGTGCAATATTTTTCATGGTTTAAATACATTTTTCCCTATAGTTTACCATATTTTTAGTTTATTATACTTAGTGATCTTTGTTTATTACACATTTCCCATCATGAAATAATGTGTAGTACATTTATTTTTGATTAATTATACTTTGCTAAAGACTTTTGCCTATTTATTTTTAACTATGCATGTGTACTACATAATTATATAAAATAAAATAGCACACATATATTTCCTATATCATATATAATAAAATAAAAATACATGTGCTAGAAATAAATATATCCATGCATCCAAAACCACAACCAAAATTTAACCCATAAGATCAACATCTAACTATCAAAATAGAATGATGTATTTTTGTAATATTTGTATTAAAACACATTATATATATATATATATATATATATATATATATATATATATATATATATATATATATATATATATATATATATATATATATAATGTGTTTTAATACAAATATTACAAAAATACATCACTCCAACTCTATGGTTGGGCTCCATCATGTCTATCTCGTGGCCTTTCCATACTTCCCATAGATGCCTCAAATTGTCCCCTTTACATAGTGTGCTATAATGAGGTTGTTCAAGATATCAAATCCACTACCTATCCCTTAGGTTGACCACTTGGGCCTAAACCTATCCCAGTTGGATCATGATATTTATATGCATGGCTCTTTCCTAATCCAAGGCCTACCAATCATTTTCATCTCCTGATCCCACCACTATCTATGGATTAAATTCATCTTCATGTGTTTATAGCCACATTATGACATCCCCTACTAGTCTAAACTATCCTTCTTAAACTGGGGAAAATTGTACCATAGGATCATCTAGTGTGGTGGGGTCATATGGCATCATCATCCCATCAAAAATATCATGGTGTGATACCATAACTAGGGATCCCCATCTAATCTCCTTAACCATAGGATCTACAAAATTAAAGCCAAATAGATATTAGATCATATATACATCTCAAAATATATCTATCTACCATCATAAACAACTAATATTCTATTATAAAAATTATAAATTACAACATTTCTTACTTGTCTTGGTTTCACCTACCACCATCTCCTCATCTACTCATCCACTATGCATTAGCTCATCCCATAATCACCTTGTCTATGAGATTCCTCCCAATCAAAGAGAAACCTATAGTCACTACCCATGCATGTCTCAAGCCTCTCCTTAGTGGTGTCTTTATTGACCAAATACACTCTGGTCTAATTGATGGGTCATCTTGGATAATCACCCTTTATACTTGATCTTACCACTAGCATATATATCAATGGTGTGACTGAGGTGGTCACTACTCCTATTATGGTGTTGGTTGTGGTACCTACTATACCCCTACATCCACATCCATGCCTTATCCTCCTTTAGCTATCAACTATCATTCTTGACTAGTCCATTGTCTCACATGTCATAGTTTAATCTCTAATATCTTGACTAGCACTCTTCCTCCTATTCTTATTGGCTCTCTCACATGTTATGGCCAAAATGTGAGAACTACTATAGTATCCACTAGGTTTGGGAGTCCAAATATTCTTGATCGGCATACCACTAGCTACGGCTCTACCCATTAAGTATAATGGCTTATGATCCATAACCGTGTTAGCCCTAGCACCATAGTCACCTAACTTAGCCAAATAATCACAATATGTGCATAGGGATACCACATGATCTCTCCTTGTGTGACATGGGGCATGACCTATGTTACTTGATCCTATCTCCATCTCACAACTCAAGGTGATCGATCATCGACCACATAGGGAGACCCAGTTAGATAATACATCAAGGACCTCTCATATATTTAGGTACTTAGTAATACCATTATTCCCATGGTCTTCTACCCTATATATAACATCCTATACATATCATTAATGAGATAAATCTATATGATACACCCTAAGTCATATATTTCTCCATGATCAAAAAGGGACTGACACAAGGCTATTGCATACAATGATACTTTGCCATCCAACTTGTGACACAACACTCATGTTGTCACAAGTCTTATCATATCCTTTTGGATATCCAAAATTTGTACAATATACACATCAATTAATCTCACCCTTAGTCCTAGGTAGATCTTATCAGATCACATCACCCACTAAGCTAGTGCTCTGCTCTTCTCTTAATCATTTAGTATCCCTATGATCACTAGTGTCCCCCTATAGGCAATCCAAAAAACACATATATGTGCTCAATGTGATACCTACCTCTATGGTATCCCCATCCACCAACCATAAAAATGTGTTCATCAACCATTCCCATTCTCCAAGGAACATGATAATGAGATAAACACTTAGTGGGATGTATCTCATCTCCATGATTCCTCCCAATCCCAATGTAACCAATCTAGCTATGTCAACATCCATCAAGCGCTCTAGTAAATTAGGTAACCACAAAACATCAAACAATCACCAAAATCTCTAGTGTATCTATAAACTATCAAATAATAAAGGATATATTATATCTCTCTATCACTCATAATCAAAATACATTCTTATAAATTTCACAAAAAAATAAACTGGTTTGCTTTAATTTCTTCATTTTATACCAAATTAACCTATTATAAATTACATAAACCTTTTTAGTATTAATTAATCCACCCTATGGCTTGATAGTACTATATCAACCCCTTTTATTCCTCATATTACTATGTCATCTACCTTGTTAAAAAAATTGAGTCAACCACTTACTACTAAGTTGTGGTGGGACCAACATACCCCCATTTTTTCGCTTCTGCAAAATAGGGACCCTTGTAAATGTTTTAAAACATTTGTACCTTGAATTGGCTTTGAAAAAGTCATTCTTTATTAAAATTTGAAGATTATCCACTGATAGGGACATGAACCTCTATATATCTAATTATGATTATGCTTTATAAGCTAACCCTACTAATGGTTATCTTTGGATGATGAAGTACAAGTTCTATGGAGAAAGAAAGGGTTCAAAAGTAGAAAACCCTATGATTTAAATTCAAAAATTTCTAGAGTGGTTTAATGATAAACCATATTTATTTAAAAAAAAAACCCTAAGTATAATTTTATATTAAGGCTTGATCATGTTTTCAACATGACGAAACCTTAATATAAAATCATACTTAGACATTTTCCCCCTTTGTTAACCTCCTAACCTTAATTGTTAGCCTAGGATCCCCTTTTGCTTAGCCTAGGCTTCAATCTTAAATGGCCTTGTGTTAATTAACACAAACATCTTAAGATCAAAACCTTAGTCTAAACCATTATGCATATAATGTCCTAACATAGCTATTTGATTTAATCATAGATCTAACAGCTCTCACTTCCTTGAAGATATAATCTAGTGGTGCAAGATCACCCCATGGAGAGCCATGCATCGACTTCACTTTCTATGAAAAATTTCTTATTGGATTTAATTTGATAGTCTCTCTCCTATCATTTGATGCTCATGAGGATGTCTTTTATGTTAGCGAGACCATCAAGTTGAAACTCATCCAAACTCTTACCTAAGTCTAAAGAGGACCACATTAATTTTTTAACCTTAGGCTTAGCATAATAAAATTTAGCTCTAAGTTCATCATTTTTAATTCACACAATTAAATTAAGACTAATCACGTGACTTAAGTCTATATGTGACCAATCGATGACTTAAAATTTGTGCACTTTTATAGATCCAATGATCCACATTCACCCTTAAATCTTGATCAATGACCCTCGTTATGTCACCAATCTAATCTAATGGCATAAATTCTTTGATTGATAAACCCTAAGATGTAGTCAAATGGACTAAGTCCAAAATTTTAATTTGAATATTCATTATGTTTGTAAACATAATATGACCTAGGGACTCAAACCTAAGCCCTCATAGACCAAAACTTGAGGTTAAATTTGATAGTATTTCTCCCATCATTTGACCTCTATGAGTATGTCTTTGACGTTAGTGAGGTCATCAAATTTAACCTCAACTAAATTTTAGCCTAGGCAAAAAGGGCATTTTTAAAACCCTTTGAAAGGGACCCTAGCTTATTAACATGGAAAAATTAGCATAAAATACCTTATCCTATGTTTGTTAGTGTTTATTAGCATAAATAAACCTTAGGAATATATTTTAGGCCTAAGTTTCATTAAGACCCTAGACCAATAAATCCATGTGCATCTTGTAGGATCCAATGAATCATGATTGATTAGAGGTCCTGATCTAATGAAGCAAAATCAAGGATGAATTTTCAATTGAAGACAAACAATCTTTATAGCTTGACACATGGAAGAACCATGCTCATTCCAATACCAAACTCCAAATTCATATCATGAAGAAGTAAAAATACACCACTTGGTATAACCGAGTAATTCAATATTTAAATAACCAATCAAAGGAAACCTCCAATATATTCATCAATGGTTTGTGCTCATTTGGGGGTCTTGATTTAATGGAGTGAAGATAAAATACCTAATTTGAAAACCAATAGCTAGTTTTCAAAGGAATTTTTGTGAGGAAGGCCATGTAGGCACCATGTAAGCACTAAATGACAAATCCAAAGATTTGGTGCACCCAAAAAGATAGAGTTTGTACAAGTGAGTCTATCCATAAGATCTAAGACATAAACAAATTTATGAAGTCTTCCACCTTCACCATTAAAGCTTTAAGAAACCCTAGCAGAACAACATGAAGCCCTAATTCTTGACTGTTGAGACATAATTGCATCAAACAAGCTCAAATTTCATCCTTATCAATGAAAAGCTAGTCATACACCCAAAAAAATTAAGGAATCATGGTAGTAGCTAGGCAATAATGGAAACAAGAGGCATAATTGTATTTTTCTATGGATAATGAGGGAAGACATTTTGGGGACATGGAATTAGACATTGGGGCACTCAATAATGAAATGAAGAACTAGTCTAAAATCTTCTTTGCTATTAAGGAAATGTAACCTATCACTTTTAATGAACAAAGGATCATAGTAACCAAGAGAAAATTCGATTAATTTGTTGTAATTTAGATGTCTAGTCTCCACTGAGTAGCTACAAAACTAGAGGTACTCCATTGCATAGATATCCTTGTCCCTATGTTTGTCAATTGTAAAATTGATGGTGATTGGATAGTTAGGGAAGATGTGTCAAAAGGGATAGCATACATTACCCCTATATCTTTTGAGGGCTACTATGACTCATATAGACCTCCCCACCATCAAGGAGTGGATAACCAAGTATAATTTGGACACTATTCTAAGACCTTGGTTAAACCAGGGAACCCACATATCCAAGAACCATGATGGGAAAATCCCTATTAGACAATTTAGAGAAAGCATTAGGATCATCATGGCCATATTGAATAGATATTTAGGGGTAGCCACAACAACCTATGTTGACCCCAAATGGGTTTCCTACATATATTTCATGGTGGAAGAGAAGCTAACTCCACCTATTAGAGAATTGATTAACATCCATTTAGGAAGACAATTCTATGGCATAAAAATGAAGACCAACAAAAAATTCACCATGATGTCCTATATGTTGGACTCATTTATGACCTCCACAAATATTCCTAATATCAATAATTGGTCCTCTCATAGCGATTTTACCATATCCCATCATTATTCAAAATTATATATCTTTAAATATAGGGGTCACACGTAATTCATTTATGATTGCATATATGCTACTTTGTTTTAGACTGTCATAAGGAACCCCATGCCCAAAGTGCATCCCCTCATCAAGAAATATGTAGATCCCATGGGTGATATATGGTATTACCCATATTATACCATCACTAAGATGGAAGGGGTGATGACACATCCATATAGATTGTCAGTCCATGTCCTTAACAAATTGGTTGAATAGGAAATTGCTTCCCAACTCCTCTAAGGGATTGAAAATGTATGCAAAGAGAAGAAGGGAATTTTGCATCCTTTTCCATTATTGATTGGAAAAACCATGATCCATGGCTAGAAATAGTTGGATGTTATGTCTAGACATAGAGATGCCTTCTATTTTCAAAAGGATGACCTCAAATAATGGGATCAAAATAATAAAGCTATCCTCCATCTGCATTCTAAGTAATTTACCAAGGTGACCTATGAGCATAGTGTTAGACCATATGACCATTTATATACCAAAGTTGAAAACTTTGTTGAAGTGCTAGCTAGGTGCAGGCAAAATGGCTTCAAACTCAAGCATATATTATCAAGAGAGGAGAAGCCAATTGGATAAATTTGGTAGATGAACCTGTTGTAATATCATCTATTTCCTTCCACCTCAAGTTCACCTCCAAGACTACCATAAAAGTAGGTGCTCCAAATTCAAGGACATAGTGAGAATAAATTGGAAGAAAGGCCAAGAGAATGTCCTTCATCATTAGTTCTACCTCCAAGACCACCCCCTCTAGTAGAGCATGTTCATATGATTTCCCTAGAACCATATGAAATAGTTGAAGAATTCTTCAAAGAGCTTGTAAATACCTATGGGTCAGATTAGGAAGATAAGGGAATTAAGGAAGCCACAACTAATTTGGCATAAGCTGAATAATACTAGCCATGTGAGATGGAAAAGAGGAAGGAAATAGCTTTGGAATTAATCATTTTCTCATACAATAAAATAGAAGTAGAGATGGCTCTTGTTCTTAGGTCCTCTAAAGAGCCAAAAGTGACATGGACCCATCCTACTAGTGAAGTTAACTTGTTTAGGGATGAGTTAACCATACATGGACATATGATCCCTAAATGGTTCATAAATGGAAAGCTCTAAAATATTCCATCCTAGTCAAATTCATTGGTACTAACTATAAATACTAGTATTGATACCCATGATGATATCAAAACTTGGATTAGAGAGCTCATGAAGGAATAATAAGAAAGGAGGATTATTGAGGCAACTAAAGAGAGTGGTAAAGGAATGAAGGATTATTGAGCATCAATTAGTACTAGGATTTAGATCCTATAAGTACCCAAATTCTCTAAACCACTAGCCACTATGCAGTACAATCTAGACACAACCAAATTTGAGAAGGCAACAACAAAGAAGGCAACTATAGGCACTGAGGAGTACACCTTCTAAAAAATAGAGCCTTTTATGGGTCTAAATCTTGTGAAAAATAAAGTATTAGGGGAACACCCCATCCATCAATATGAAATATCAAGTTTTATTGAGGTCCAATCAATAATGACCTTGGTTGGGGTCAAGGGAATGAAATAAAGAATCATCAACCTAGAAAAGGAGAAGCAGTACTTGGAATCACAAGCTACATTTTCAATCCTTGAGGACATATTGAAGATGCTAAATAAGTATATTCTTGACATATTTGATGGATTAAAGACCATAAAGCTCATATTAATTTCCTTTACCCATCAAGCTGAGACAACATAGGCATTAATCATTCAATGGTAGGACTCCAGAGACTAGACAACTGAATTAATCAATGTGCATACTAAAAAATAGGTCAAAGACATTAAAATTATTAAACTGGGACATTTAAAAATCTTCTTGAGATTCATAGTGGATAGGATATAAGACATAATCACTTTGTATAATAGTGTTAACAATTTCATGAAGGAGGACAAGGACTTGATAGATATAATGGAGAAACTCCTGGGGACCTTGTTGGTAAATCCTTCTCAACCCACTACCACGGGCTTGATAAATGATGAAGAATTCAAGAAAAGGGTTAATGTCTTCATCTAAAACATCAAATAAAACCAAGGATAGTCTATCAAGGACAATCAAAAGGTCCTTGATACCATCCTTACCTTAGAAAGGCATATTTTAGAGGCACAATGCATCTAAGAACTTATGGCCAAAAGTGAAAAAGAATTCAATACATTGGCAGATCAAGAAGAGGATTATTTGATGAAACTTGTATTATATTTTGATATAATTAAAGAGCAACACACTAGGGTGAAGGACATCCTCAAGTAAAGATAACCAAGAGGACCCACCAATGTAATATGAAAATAATATTTGTTTGTAATGCATATATGCTAGTCTATTAGCATATATTGGTTCTATTTGTCAAATTTGATGTAGGAGGTCATATGTATTGTAATATTGGTATGAAGGGTAGATGTCCTTAGCTTACATATGGATGTTTTGAGAATTTGACTGGTACACTACCTATATTATCTATAAATAAGTAGGAGTTACCATTTTGTAAAGGGAGGGACTCTAAGCAATTGTATACAAGAAAGTATTTTAATAAAACTAAGGAATTCTGAAAGGATTATTTGAATAGTGTGTTAAAAGATAATACTATCTATAACTTTCATGTTAATGTTTTATATTTGAATGGTTCTTTGCATTTTAAGCTACATTTTCTATCATAAGGTTGTTAATTTGTGTTATGCCAAATTAGCTGAGAGATCTTAGGTATACTTCATTTCATTTTCTCTAGATTTGGATGTGTTCATGTTATTCATGTTACAATATTAAAATATTTAAAGTAAATCTAGTTCTTACTTGTGATTTATATATTTCCTTTGATGCTTTCCTATTTTATGATGGAATCTAGCTTCATATAATTTTACGTCATAAATTGGTTCATGTATTCTCAAACCAATTAGAACCTTGTCATGATATTTGAGATGGAAGCCTACAATCATGTTTTATTTTCTACCTTACCCTCATTTTTTATATTTTATTTATAAAATATAACTTTAGTTTAATATCATTGTTAATATCCATTTAGGTTAGTGTTTAGATAATAAATATCATAAAATTACAAATATACAGGACCCTAGTGGCTCCCAACCACCAAATTAAAAAAATATTGTGGACAGATCTCACACTCTACTTCTATTCCACCATAGACATCCCAAATTATCACAAACTATAACTCATGCCCTAGATCCTCTAGATCCTAAAATGAGAAGTGTTCATCAACACTGAGAGCACTTGTGAGATAGTTAAAAGCATCAACAAGTTGGCCCACTAATTTTTTGTCTTCTACAAACTATATTGACTTGGTTGACCTTGTTCATTAATTATTATGACTTTTTGACTAATTTCCATAAATTCCTTGGGAATTTATTATTCTGACTCCTTCCTACCTAATACCTCATTTGAACCCTAGTGTCCCTAAAAATTTCTTAGGGTTCATTCTAGTATCTACATTTTACCTAATTGTTAAATTTTTATAAAACACTCAATTTCAAATAAAAATGCTCAAAATTTTGAATTTTTAAGTTACCTATGCTTCACTCAATGTAACTGCTATGCATCCTCCCTATCTCAGCTATCATCTTCTCACCATCCTAGCTCTCTAGGATCTCACTAGGTCTCTCAAAGCTCTAATTTTCTTAGAATAGTAAATAAAATCAAATGAATTCTTTCTCACCCTATTTATATTTACTATTCAAAATTATTTACCCTTCAAATATTTACCATCAAATTCTTTTCTTTGATCATATCTTTATCTCTACTAAATCCTCTTCCAAATCATAAAATGTTCTAGAATCTTGATGCCATAGAGAATATTTCTAACTATTATATGCATGTGTCAATTTTTATGATTTTTCACTCTTTTTCACTAATCTTTATAGGTTTTCCTAATGTTCTTCACATTGGACACCTTCACATTTTCCACATCTCCTTCTTTATCTACAACATTAAGGTAAGTAAAGGTATGTGTTTTTCAATTTTGTCCTTTAATTTATCTTATTTTATCCTTATTGTACTTTATTAAGCATCAAAATTATGTGTCATCATGTTATTTTCTTGAAACAACATCTCCTATTACACCTAAATGACATATGATGAGCTTCAAGTAGGGTATTTATATACACATAATATTTTCAAATTTTTTATCAATTATTAAAAATATTTATCTTGCAAGAACCTATTGAGTCTCAATCTCTCTAAGTGCATGCCCTAATGGGTGCATCAAGAAACATGTGGACAAACCATTAGTGCTTCATAGGATTGTTATCCCTTTTACCACTTGTTGTCTATACACTTGTCTCCTAAAAACCATTCCCTTAAGATTTGCCTCTCATTTTTCATACTCCTCTAGTATTTTACCACCTTAATTAGCCATTTGCCTAAAACCATTTTAAAATAATTTATGTGACTATTTTATCTGCATCAACCTTTTATTATTATTGAAAAAAATTATTAGGTTCTAGGTTGGCCCCTGGCTGACCTAGTTCATTACCTAGTTAGTTTTAATTAATTATGATACTAGGTCAACTGGGTTGACCTTATAAGCCAATGTTTTTGAAAAGGTTTAAGGTTATATATTCCTATATAAACACATTAATTTCACCATTTATAATAGAAGATAATAAGATGTAAGATATATTGTGCATCTACTTATACACCATTCTACTTGAGCAACAAGTTTAGGGGTTTAGATTTTCTTTAGAGATATAGATCTTATCTTGTGGATAATTCTTTTGGATGCATTGATATGTTGTGTAGCATAGATATGATTTATCTTTGTCATCCTTATATACCACAACAACCTCTTGAAAAGTACCTTAGCTAAGGGAGAGATTGAGGCTTGATAGGTTCATCTTCAAAGGTAAGTATTCCTAACTTTGTTCCTCCTTTATAAGAGTAGATAGATATGCATTTACACTTCTCTTCCATGCTTTAGGATTTTGTATAAATTGACATGAGTATATATATTCTATGCTTGTTTATTTTTATTATTTATTACCCTCACTTTGTGCCACAAGTTTTTGTGAGCACTAGATTAGATTTTCTTTATTTATTATTAGTTTAGTGAATATGAAAACATAGGACCTAGTTAGGGTTATTGCATAAATTTTCTTGACTAGAGTCTTTATAACCCTCTTTAGTTATATTATTATTGTAATATATGCCTTGGTTATGTCTAGTGGATCCATATTGGTCATGACCCTGATTATCTATTGTATCCCCAATTGGAAGTGTAATTAGGATCTATCTTCTCTAAGCTAGAATTAATTTGTAGATCTGTTGCATTTCCCATTGCATAAACCATGCACCTGATAGGGTATTATCTTATCAATACAAATATTGAGTAGTTAGGGTTACTCTCATACTTAATTTTAGCTATTATATCATCCTAATGATTGGGATGCTCTTATTGAAGTACATGTGATTGACTTGGAAGCACATCTAATTCCACATACTATTCATGCTCCTAAAGGGTTTCTTATTGAAAAGATGTTAATTTAATGTCAAGGATTGAGTATAAGTATTCTATTTCATCACAAAATTAGTCTTATTTTAGTACTTGTTTGCTCTTTTCAAGATAAATTTCTTGCCTCCAATCTGAATTAGAAATCAAATCTTCATCAAGAGGTTGAATTGGGTTGTCTTGGAGTGGAGTTTACATTGGAGTTTAATTAGGAAGGACTAAAATGTCTCCCACATCCTAAAATTTTATCTCTTGTACTAACTCAAGACATTCTTATAATTTTTCTTAGCTATGAGAATTGATGCTCTTGGTTTCAATCCCTATTTTCACTTCATTGAGACCAAACCTATGCTAACTAGACTAACTTTATTCTTCTTCTTCCATGCTAAATGGAAGCTCATCTATCCAATAAGGAAATTCATCATCTTACCCTTAAATGCATCCTTGATAATAGAAACATAGCCCCTCTTTATCAATATTATTTTACTTTTCTCTATCCTTGGCCATTTGCTCATTGTTATGCTACTCTAGCCGATCATATTCATGTTCCTCTTAAAGTGGGTCTAATTTTTATGGTTTAGTGTGACAAAGAGGGATGCCAATAATTATTTACTCATCATATTCACTTGAAATTTCCTCCTCTTCATCTAAATGCTCTTCATTTTCTCTACATACAATAGGTCATCCTTTGATAAGGGAGATGGTAGGAGGGCAAGAGGGTTCAAATGATGAAGTAGGAATAGCCTAAAAAAGGTTGGGCATCTCAAAATCAAGATGTTTGGTCTAGGAAGGATACCATGGTTGAGTTTAAGGCCTTTGAGGGAGGATAGGCTTTAGAGAGGGATACTATTTAGGGATAGTAAGTTGAGTTTTCATAGGTATAGGCTCTATCAAAGAAAGGGGACCTCTAAAACTTGGGATTTTAAAACAAGGAAAATTAATTAGAAGTTTAAGAGGTTTAACTTATTGAATCTTTGGATCTTGAATGTAGGAGCCACATTTTGAGTGGATTGAGCCTAAGCTATGCCAAGAGAAGTTTGTATAAATTGGGAATAGAAGAGGTTGATAAATGTCTAATTTCTTGCACTTGAGTAAGCACTTGACATATCTAATCCTCTTTGGATATAATTTTCCTTGCCAAGTATTTATCTTCATACCTTCTTTTAATTTACCTCTCTCTTTGATGAAGATAAAATTAAAATGAGGTTTTTTGGAGACATTGCCAATGAAACAAAATATCTTGACATTTTGAGCCCATTTACGAGACCCATCATTAGGAGAGAAATATTTTTATTCCACAAAGAAGATAATTTTTTTGAGAAATTTCCCCCTACCATATACCATATTAAAACTCTATGCCAATATCTTTCTTTTCCTAGAGGGCTTTGAAATCATACAGATAGTTTTGAGACTCCTTATCATTGAGATTATGACACATGGAAACATCCCACTTGAGCACTTTCCCATTACCTTATTGATGTGTAAATCCAATAGGAAACATTTAAGAAATTCAAATAAATCATTTTGCTGCTCTAACCCTATAGGCTTAAAGTGTTCTTTATATTCATTGGGAAATATGAAAGGAATGTAAGACAACTGAGCACTCGGTAACCTATTAAAAATCTCTAAGTGATGATACTTGTCTAGGCCCCACATCAAACTCATTTTATTTCCCATTAATTGAATAAACTTTTATAACCTTTGGGTGATCTAAGTCCTTGAACTAAATTGGATGCGTCCTACCCATGGTGACCAAATATGGTCAACACTATCTAATAGAAAATTATGGTGAAAATGATATGGAATTACTTGGAACTGAATAGATAATGTTTTGTGCCCTACTATAATATCCAAAGTGATAGAACCCAAATATTTATAGGGTGTATCATCAAATCCTTTTATATTATTTTATGCATTTTGAAGAGAATCCATGTTGATACCCATCATCTATAAAAATATGATATTGAAAATTTAACCCTAAACCATTATCAATTAAAACCCTTTTTACTATTATAATTTTAATTTGAAATTATATAAGAAAAGGTAAATTTTGATAAATGGTTAAATTTGAAGGAAATTCCTAATTTATAAAAGAGATAAGATCCTTAATGTCCTTCAAGGTGTTCACACAAGATGCAAAGTAAGAAAACTCTATGTCATGAGACACATGTGTCTAATTCAATGATTGGTATATAATGTATTTGAAAATAGTATATTTCTAAAGTAATTATAAAATTTAAATATTTACTTGGTTTATTCTTTAACTGATCAACAATATCCTATCCTCTAGAATGATTAATTGGTCACATTAGATTAGGTTGTGTATAAGGAGGAATTTATTGAATTTATTCCTCTTGCCTTAACTAATGAGGCACCTAACCTTCTCTAGTGATAAAAACTTGGATCTTAGGGTCTAATATAAATTTAGGAAAAATATTAGAGGTGGGATATGATCCAAGATAGTTTTGAGGTATAGGGAAAGGAAGAGAAAAAAGAACCATATGAGCCCTTTGGTGTCTACTAGTAACATGTGGTAAATAAAACCAAGTCATACAATAATAATCATCACATAAATATTCATTAATAATATATTAAATGATATAGGATACTATATTTAACTTTAAATTATGTATCCACTGGCTTACATACATGTAAAATATTTTAAATGTTATGGGAAAGAAACATGTAAATAACACCAAGAAACTTTGAACAAGGAAATAATAAATATATTTAGTTATTATGATCATGATGAATATGGAAATAAAAAAATTAAGAATTTGAAATCTTAATAGGGATGGTGAAATGAAAAGAAACCCTAGGGTTTTGGTAATGTTAAAAAATAAGCATGTTCACCCATATGTTTTATCAAATTTAAGAATAAATAAATATTAAATCATAATTAGACAAACTATTATATAAAATTAGAATGCTATAGATATGAAATAAATGACACAACTAATTTATAACTTGATAAATTTGGAAATATGATAAAAATGTAAAATTCTAGAAGGAAACAACTTATCTAGAAAACAAGAATTTAAGACTATAAGTGCATCTATAAAATCAATTATGTGATTGTATAATGACACTAAATCAAGAACAATGTTTCACTCAGATCTGGGATAAGGCCATTAGAATTAGATAAGGTTAGGCTTTGTTGGGTTACTTAGGGTGACCCTAATTTCCTATAAGGGTTTGATTTTTATGACTAATGTGGTAGGTTTGATTTACCTGTATGTTTTATTTGGCTATGTGGGAGTTCTCGATCTTTTTCGATAATCATTATGTGCCTTCTTCACTTATAACCTTAGATCAATTGACCACATATGATGAATAGATAAAACTAAAAAAGGGGTTAGTAATTGAAGTTTTTAAGGACCTAAATACCCCTATTTTAGGTTTTTCCTACATGTCAATTCTCTAAATATAGATAAAAATCCATGTAGATCTTCCATGCTATGGCGTTGTGTGTGAAATATTGGTGTAAAATGATAACTACTGGTGCAATTCTATTGTGATTAAGTTATTAAATGATGAAATATGACCTTTAAAGTGAATGAACACTTATTTTATGGATACTAGGGTTATATGGACTCTATTTTTAGAAAATTAGGTGCTTTTATCTCAATGTATAGTTAGATGTTCTAGTGATTTTCAATCATCTGATCCCACTTCTAAAAAATGGTGTGAAAAGTTGGCCCTATAGTGATCAATTAGGAATTCCTTATGATGGATATTTTAAAATGTGTGGGACTACCTATTACATTATTTTTAATTTGAGAAAAGATATATTATTTGGTGAGAGGAAATGGCTAGTGAAATAAGACAGAACTAGGGAATGAGATTGTCCAAATGGAGTGGCCTTGTACAAAGATCAAAGACAATTAAACTAGAAGTGTTAATCAATATAAAAGTGAGTTTAGGATATTTATAATATATAATAATAATATTTTGATATCATCAGTTTCTTATAGAAAATTATCGTCCACATATAAGTGAAGGAATGATGATCACGGACTATGGGATGAGGCATGAGCTATGTATGTATGAGAAGTGGTCACAATTACATAGTTTCAACAAAAAATGTTAATTTATGTGTCTAAATATAATAACCCATATTAAAGGTAATTATTTTCATTTGGATAAAATCATATACCTTAGGACCTCTTTAATTGAATAAATGGCTTCCCAAAACATGCGTCATGCTCATAACCCTTTGTATAAGACTCACACATGAAAGGCTTAATAAAAATTATGGTAACCATAACTGAAAGTAAAGGAGGTATAGATAACATATCAACTAGTTTTTCACTCTCAAATTTCTTATTGATATACAAATGAAATTATTACACAACCCCCATCCATTTATAGTGTCTAGGTTACTAAAGTTTAATTTGAACTTACAAATAATGGAGACATTGGTGATTTGTATGAATAATAATTTATTTTCCTAGAAGATAATAATTTAGAATTGAACCATGGGATAACTTTAAATGATAACATATTGAATTACCTCCTTTTAGTAGAAAAAACCCCATAACATAATTAATATCATTCATTTCCACCTCAAAGGGTGACTAAAAGTTAAGTAAAGCTAATATTGGATCATGGATAATCTTGTATTTATAGATATCAAATGCTTTTTATTACTTCTTAATTAAAAAAAAGGTATGACCACATATTGTCATAAAATGTAAAGGTGAGGTTATGGATGATAACTTCTTGATGAACTTCCTTAAATACTAAATTAATCTAATAAATATCCTTGTTTTAGTCACATTGGTAGGCTTTGGCCACTTTAATATTATCTATACCTTATTTAATCAATCATCAACTCTCCATATCCAACCACATGACCCAAGTAGACAAGTGATTAGTGAGAAATATCACATTTATTCTCATTAAACACTAACTTATTTTCCTTCAAATATTTCAAAACTTGTTTAAGATGATCAATATGTTCATCAAATTTTCTATTGAAAACAAGAATATCATCCAATTACACAATGACAAAGGAATAAATAAATGGACTCATCACCTCATTTATTAACTTCATGAAGGTAGACAGTGCTTTGATAGCCTAAAAGGTAGATCAAACAACTCATACAACCATTTCCTTATTTTGAATTTTGTTTTCCAAATATCATCTTCCTTAACTTGTACTTGGTGATACCCATTTTTCAAATCAAGCTAAGTAAAATACTTAGCATCTTGAAGTTTATAAAAAATATAATAAATATATAGAAGAGTGTACATATTATAGTTGGTTATATTGTTAAGTTCTCTATAATCAACACTCATTATGAATAATATTTATTAGCTACTAAAATAATAGGAGAAACACATAGAGAAGTACTAGGAAAAACTACACATTGATTAATCAAATACTAATTGTTGTTTTAACTCAGTGAAATCCTTTAAGGACTACCTATATAAGTTGAGATTTATAATTATAATTTTGGGTATCAAATGAATTTTATGATCAATAGGCCTAGTCAATAGAAAATTCATAGGATCTTGGATAACCTCCTTGAACTAATGCACCAAATCTCCCATATGATTCTACTAAATCTGGTAAACATGCTACAAGAAGTCTTATGTGCATCTATTTATTCATCTTGTGTATCTCTTAAAAGAAGAAGAAAAACTTCCCACTAGCATTGATAAAATTCTTAGCTTTAGAAAGACTTACCAAAGATATTTTAGAATATCCTTTATAGGCTAAAATGATGTATATATTGGGATATTGATGGTAGATGTGTTTTCATTGATGTCAAGTGGCATTGGTGATGACAAAGTGGTTTGTGATGTTAGTGACATGGAGCATGGTGGCATAGTGTGCTTAGTATAATATGATACTTGCAAAGATATGCATAAGTGTCTTAGGTGGATGTTTTAGTTTCAAAGGAGCTTGGTATGATTATGATTGAATTGTTCTTGATGTTTTCTATGATCAAGGGTTGTCTTCATGTGGCCTTCATGAGGTTTGTAGGTTAGGTTATGCCTTGTTGGCTTGATCGTACATGGTTTCCTATGGGGTTTTAAGCTCTATGGATTGTATGACATGGTAATTAACTTATTATTATTTTAATATACATGTTAGAAATTTATAGGGTGATAATATGTCGCGTGTATTATTTTTAAGAGGTGAAAAGTGTTTTGCATGATAGCTTGGCTATTGGCCTAGTTGGCCTAGTGAGGCTTTATGAAGGGCCAAAGAGTGTTTTTAGAGTGGTTAATATTATATATAAATGTAAAATTATTAGAGAGGAGTGTTAAAGTTCATTTACCAATTTAGAGGTCAAAATTTGGAGTAAAAGTTAGAAAAAGGATCTTATGGCTTCAAGAGGTGCTAGAAAGGTGTTTAGTGAGCCTGAGAAGGACTTTATTGTGTTCATCAGCTTGTGTAGGTTATAAATTGGGATTTAAGAATTTTTTATATATTGTGTAGGGTACCTAATAATATTATCCAAGCATTAGTTCATAGAATAAGGTCTATCCTTTATGAATGATCATTAAGAAGTTAAGTAGGTTTTTGTATGCAAAAACCCTAGTCTTAGACCTGATGGAGAAGATCTTGATGGTTTGGGATAAAAATGGGTTGGGTGATAAAATATGATAATTAAATTTTGTATAGGACTCATTCAAGTTTCTGAGAAAGTATTTTTTATCTCTTGATAGTGTGTGAGTCCCATATAAAATGGGTTGTTAATAATCTTCTTATTTCTAAGGAAGATTTATGTGAATGACTAGATGATATAATGGATGATTTTTAAATATAATGACTTGTCACAAATATAAATGAAAATTTTAAGGAATATTCATCTTTCTATGTCAAATTTATATAAGGTTAAAGATGACTAGTCGATATGAAGGAAATGGTGTCATAAGTGAGAAAGAGTGATCAAAGTGAAAAGAGGAATTAGAAGGCCTAATCAATGAGTAGGAATTGGTATGAGATCTTTGAGTTATTTTATGGGATTTATTCCCTCTATCCATAAAATTATTATTATTCCTAGTCACTTGGAGATGATTTAATGGTTGACTCATAGTTGACCATGATGTTTTTGCTAGCAAAAGGAACTTATTTTTTATGATTTTATTTATTTATAGGGTAGATGGTTAGATCAAGTGTTTTTGATGATTAGAGAGTGTTGAGGACTCATTTAATTACTTATTTAAATATTTTTAATATTTTAATAATCTTTATTTAGTCAAATATAGCCACATAATTGGTGTTATGCTTCATGTGTGAGGTGTTTGTAAACTGAGCTCATGGTATGGTTTAGAAATATTGTGCAGAGGATCATGGTTGACATTGGGGGACATGAATAATTATTCATAATATATTATAATTTGATAGTGCTGTACATAATAGACAATGGTATATATATAAGGTATTTTATGCCTTTTGGGGTGTGTGAAAAAGTTAGACAAATGTGTGTGTTGTTATTTGAAGACCTTGTGTGAAGGTTGTTGAGGGTCTTGGTGACTAATGTTAATATGAGTTTGAGAAAATAAATATGTCATTAGACTAGACATAAATTTATGATTCTATTGATTATTTTTATCATATTTATGAGTGCATATTTGAATATAAGTGAAATATTTGTGAAGGGGTTATTTGCTTGTGTTGAAGTGATAAATTGGTGTTGGTGACTTGTGTGAAGTTGCATACTTGAAGAAGAGTGTTCATGTAGGGTTTCTCAATCAAATAGAGAAAAAACTAGAGTTCAATAATTTTTCATTAGATAGGTGTTATGTTGGTGCTTAACATCTTAGGCAAGTTGGTGCTTGTCAACTTTAGGGGTCGGTGCTCCTTGTGAAGTAGGTGCTTCACTAAAGCCTCTTGTTTGATCCATGTTTATATGATAGTATTCCATTGTCTTTATAGGCTTGAGAGTGGGTTTTATACCCCATGAGGGTTTTCCACAATATTTGTGTAATGGTCTTATTCATTCTTGTTCTTTAATTCATATATCTTAGATATTGATAGGATTGGTTAAGTAGCTTGAAGAGTTGGGAATTAGATTGCAATATTGTTTAACCACTGATTCACTCCCCTCTCAATGGTGTGTAACTCCATCAATTGGTATTAGAGAAATTCATTTTGAGGCTTAATAGCTTGAAAGGTGTTTCTAAGGTACAACATGATCCGTAATGAAGATTTTAGTTCAAGTTGCTTTACATTCAGAAGAAAATGGGGATAAGAAAGGGTACACAAACATTGGTTTTTATAGTCACATGATAGTAAATAAGAGTAAATTCATCACTCTTAAGAAATAAAACTTTGGTTTTGTTAGGTTTGGTGACAGTAACTCTACTACTATAAGAGGTAAGAGAACTTTGAGTTTAGACAATAGAATTTCAAAGACAGAAAATGTTTTATACGTTGAAGGGTTAAAGAACAATCTTATCAGTGTTAGTCAGATGTGTGAACAAGGTAATGTTGTGACCATATATGATAATGTTTTTGAAATTATAAAATCATAAGATGGCATAATCCTTGCCAAGATTCACAAGTTATAAAACAATATGTATGTATATCATGAATCCAAAAGAGAAAAGTGTTTGATGACTCAAGTAGAAAAAAGCTAGCTATGACATAGAAGACTTGGTCATATAAACTTCAAAAATATGATAAGGATTAGTTTAGAGGGGATTGTAAGACATATACCCAAGATTTATAAGGTTCTTAATATTTTTGTAAGTCTTGTCTCCATGGTAAATAATTAAAGAGAAGATACAAGACAAAGGAGTTTTCTTATACTAAAATGTTAGAGTTAATTCACACTAACTTATGTGGTCCTATGATGACTCAAAGTCTAAAATGTAATTAATATTTAATGTTACTAATTGATGAATTCATAAGAATGACTTGGATTTATTTCTTAAAATAAAAATTAGAATCCTTTACCAAGTTTAAAGCCTTCAAAGCCCTTGTTGAGAATGAAAAAGGGTTAAAGATCAAGTGTATCAGATCAGATAGAGGTGGAGAATTTTTGTCTAATGAGTTTGATGAGTTTTGTGATACTCATGGAATAAAAATACAATAATCAGCTACTAGAACTCCATAATAAAATGGAGTAGTTGAAAGAAAGAATAAAATAATTTAGGAGATGTCTATAACTCTACTACAAGATGCCAAATTGTCTGATGGTTTTTGGGAAGAGGCTACAAGTACTTCAGTCTACATTCTTAATAGATGTCAAGTTAGAGTAAATAAAGACAAGACCCCTTATGAACTATGGAAAAAGAGAGCTACACATGTCAAATATTTTAGAGTGTTTGGAAGTAAGTGTTACATCAAAAGGGATAAAGAAAATCTAGGAAATTTTGATTCTAGATCTGATGAAGGTATCTTTCTTGGCTATTCTTTTATTAGTTCTACTTATATATGCTTCAAAAAAAGACTTCATAATTTTTTTTAAAGTTCTAATGTGAGATTTGAAGAAAGTGGTCCTACTAAAAAGCCTAGTTTGAAGTCATGTTATCCAAATAAAAACCAATCTATATGTAAATCAAATGAAGATGATGAAAAAGATACCAGACTTGATACTAAATCTCCTTCAAGAAGAAATCAAGTTTATCATCCAGGTTCTTAAGTCATTGATGATATGAATTCTAGTATACAAACTAGGAGAAGACTCTTGTCTAATAAGGATCAACATGATTCATCTTTTTTATCTATTCATGAATCAAAAACCTTCATTGAAGCCAGTAAGAAAAAGGAATGGTGTTATGATATGGATAAAGAACTTGATCAGATTAAAAGAAATGACACTTGGGATATAGTTTCAAGGCCTAAGGGAAAGAATGTGATTGGAACAAAGTGGGTGTATAAGAATAAGTTGAATGACAAAGGTAAAGTAGTAAGAAATAAGGCCAAGTTTGTATGTAAAGGTTATGCTCAGGTAGAAGGGATTGACTTTGATGAAGCTTTTGCTCTTGTGCTAGAATAAAATCTATCAGACTATTTTTAGCTTATGCTAGTTCTAAATTTTTTAAGATATATCAAATGGATGTTAAATCTACATTTTTAAATGGAAAATTAGAAGAAGTTTTTATGGAGTTTCCTAAGGGTTATGATATAAAGGATAATCAATTTTTTTTTTGAAGATTAAAGAAGGCTCTCTATGGCCACAAACAAACTCCTAAAGCTTGGTATGATAGATTAGATAAGTATCATCTAAGTCAAGGTTTCAGAAGAGGAGTGGTAGATAACAATCTTTATATCAAGTCAAAAGGAGAATATAAATTAATTATTATGGTTTATGTGGATGACATAATATTTGATTTAGTAAATGATAAGATGAGTAAGGACTTTGTAGAGGTAATGAAAACTGAATTTGAGATGTCTATGTTAGGATAAATTTATTTCTTCCTAGGATTGTAGATAAATCAACTTGACAAAGGGATATTTATCTCTCAATCCAAATACATTAAGGAGATGCTTGAGAAATCAAATATGTTAGATAGAAAACCCATTTGTATTATTATGGAAATAGGATGCAAATTGAGTAAGAATGATGAGTCTCCTAAAGTTGATCAATCCTTGTATAGATCTATGGTAGGGAGTCTATTGCATTCTACTGCTTCTAGACCTGGTATTATGTAAGTAATAAGTGTAGTTGGAAGATATCAAACAAATCCTAGATAATCTCACTTGAAGGTAGTTAAGAGAATCCTAAGGTATCTCAAAGGAACCATGAACTATGGTTTGTGGTATCCTAGGAGTAACGAAATCAAGCTAAAATCCTATACAAATGTTGATTGGGTAGGATGTGTTGATGATAGGAAGAGTACTAGTGGAGGAGTGTTCTACATAGGTGAATCTTTGGTATCCTAGTTAAGCAAGAAGCAATCTTTAGTATCTTTGTCTACTATAGAGATTGAATACATTGTTGTAGCTTCTTGTTATACCCAAGTCATCTGGATGAAGTAGACCTTAGAAGATTATAAGGTAAGTCAAGATGGTCCTTGTCCTATTATGTGTGACAATAAAAGTTCCATAAACATTTCAAATAATTTAGTGATGCATTCTAAGAATAATCATACCTATCAAGTATCATTTTATAAAATATTAGGTTAGTGATCAAGTTGTCAAATTGGAATATGCACCTTCTAAGGAACACCTGGTAGACATAATGACTAAACCATTACCTAAATCTATGTTTTAATATCTAAGAGCATGTCTAGGGGTAATTATTTCTTTCTTGAATGAATAATGAGTCATTAGGAGAGGTGAAGCAATCAATCAGAAGAATTGTTTTAGTTTTTATGGTTAGTTGTTTATCTAAGAGGTATGTTCAGTTTTTTTGGTCCTAAAATGTCTTTTTGATCAATTTTTGATGTCTTAGTTGAGTGATGATTTGAAGGATAAGGAAGAATTTATTTTTATGAGTTTTTGATGAATATTTTCATGAGTCATTTACAGGTGGTTTGAGGTTTTGATGAGCTTAGATATGTGTTTTATGGTCAAAAGTCTACGTTGACCATTTTTGGCAGTAATGACTACCCAAAAGGTGCCAATATAGCACATAAATTATTCCAAGGTGGATATAAAGGTATATAATAGATTATTAAATCTAGTTTTTGAATTTGAAAGAAGGATATATAGATTGGTGATGATCCTAAGATGCCTAGGTGTGATTTTAACCATTTGGTCAAGGTGACTACTATAGATGATAACTTTGTTTACCCAAAATGCTTAGTTTTAAGGGTCACTTGAAGAATGAAGATGTGTCATGAAGTATGTTATGATTAGGAAGGTTTTAAGATGTTTTAAAGACATTTTCCAAGTGGTTTCATAGGTGGATGAATGTTTTTGTGCTAGGTGGAGCATTTTGAGTGGTCACTAGCTTCTCTTCTCAAGAACATGTGTTTGGTGGTGTAAATGAAGTCATGGTTTCAAAAGGTATGGAGGCTTGAAATTTGGAATTGAAGTGAGTTTTTATGGTATCTATGTGTGTTATCCATCTCAAGTGTCTATGTTGACTAGAGGTTGACTTTTGACCAACTATTACTTTTAAGGCCTGGTGATTTGGGCAAGTTTGGAAAAGTGGTCAAAATTTGGATTTGGAGGCTAAAAGCTTCAAAATAAATTTAATGGGACAAATGGGTATCTAAATAATCTTTTACAGTGGTTTGGAAGTGAGTATATTTTACTTTATTCAAGTTTTAGGTCACTAGGAGGCCTAATTAACTAGTAGGCTAAAGAAGGAAGTATGCTAAGGAGGATGATTTGGAAGCTAATTCTTGGCATGACTGAGGGGGAATGTTATTAGTATTAAAATATATATTATTATGTCTTTAAGTGATTAGTGTAGAAATTTATAAGGTCTACAGTGGCTAGATAGGGCTATAAGGGGTCTAACTAGGCCTAGTTGAGATATTGAGCAATTTTGTGATATCTTTCCAAAGAAGGTTAAAATTTTTGGTTCCAATTGATCATGTTGGCATATTATAAGTGTGTTATAGGTATGGTGTTGTGCTTGGAGTGTTTTTTATATTCTATATGGTGCCTTGTGAATGATGGTAAGTGAGCTTGCATGGTGCTTTGTTACTCATGTTATTTTTTGAGTTGATGGTAGAAGTTATTAGAGATCCTATAAGCACGAATTGGTTATGTAGACAAAGGGGGATCCTTAAAAATAGAGCAAGTTCCTAGGGGGAGATATAGTGCCTTACAAATTGATGACAAGTCTAAGGATCTTGATAACTTATAAACCAATATGAGGATCTTTCATGATTAGAAATTTATTTGATGGTATTCAAGGAGTGCTTTAGTTTAGAGGTCATGGGGGGAGATTCCATTAGTATATTCAAAAGGTGAGTCTTGCATGATGTTGGATTTAAAAACATTTTAGATTCTCTGCTTCATCATTATGAGCCCACTTTATCATTTTGGCAAAGGGGGAGAAGGATTTGGTATGTTTCCATCAATGAAAAAGAGGGAGATTATTGGGATATTGATGGTATATGTGTTTTCATTGATGTCAAGTGGCATTGTTAATGACAAAGTGGTCTGTGATGTTAGTGAAATGGAGCATAGTGGCATAGTGTGCTTAGTATAATATGATACTTTCAAGGATATGCATAGGTATCCTAGGTGGATATTGTATGGATGAATGGGTCTTGGTATGATGATGTTTGACTTGTTCCTAATGTGTTCTATGCTCAAGTGTTGTCTTCATGTGGCCTTCATGAGGTTTGCAGGTCAGGTTATGCCTTGTTGGCTTGATCATGCATGGTTGCCTAAGATTTTGAGCTCTATGGATTTTATGACATGGTAAGGAGCTTACTATGATTGGAATATACATTTTAGACATGTATAGGGTGATAAGAGGTCAGGTGCATGATTTTAAAGAGGTGACAAGTATTCTGCATGATAGTTTGGCTATTGGCCTAGTTGGCCTAAGTGGGTTAGTGAGGCTTTATGAAGGGCTAGAGAGTGTTATTAGAGTGGTTAAGATTATATATACATGGTAAATGATCAAATAGGAGTGGTTAAGTGAATTGTCCAAGTCAGAGGTCAAAAATTGAAGTAAAAGTTAGAAAAAGGATACTATGACTTTAAGAGGTGCTAGAAAGGTGTCTAGTGAGCCCGAGAAGGAATTTATTGCGTTTGTTAGCATGTGTAAGATATGCATGGAGAGATGAGAATTTTTGAGATGTTGAGGATGGTCCCTACTAATATTCTCCAAGTATTAGTTCATAGAATTTGTATCCAAAAACCCTAGTCTTAGACCTGATAGAGAAGATCTTGATGGTTTGGGCTCATAATGGATTGGGTGATCAAATATGATAATTATAGGTTGTAGAGGACTCCTTCAGGTTTTAGATAAAGTATTTTTGGTCTCTTTATAGTGTGTGATTCCCACATAAAATGAGTTATTAATAGTATTTTTATTTTGAGGAAGATTTCTATGAATCACCAGATGATCTAATAAATGATTGTTAAAGCATAGGTCTTTTCCAAAACATGCATAAAAAGTTTCAATAAGATTCATCTTTTTTATTAAAAGTTATATAAGGTTAAAGTTGACTGGTTCATATGAAGGAAATGGTGTCATAAGTGAGAAAGAGTGATCAAAGTGAAAAGATGAATTGGAAGGCCTAATCGGTGAGTAGGAATGGGTCTAAGATCTTTGAGGTGTTTTAGGGGATGTATGCCCTTTGTCCATAAAATTATTATTATTCTTAGTCACTTGGAGATTATTGAATGGTTGACTCATAGTTGACCATGATGGTTTTGTTAGCAAAAAGAATCTATTTTGAATGATTGAGTTTGTTTGTAGGGCATATGGTCAAATCGAGTGTTTCTAATGATTAGAGAGTGTTGAAGACTCGATGTAATTTTGTAGAGATTTTTAATATTTTACTAATCTTTATTCATTTAAATATAGTCACATAATTGGTGCTATGCTTCATGTGTGAGGTATTTTTAAACTAAGCTCATGTTATGGTTTAAAAAGCTTGTGCAGAGGATCACAACCGACCTTGGGGGACATGAATAATTCTTCCTAAGATATTATAAAGTGAGATGTCTGACCATAATAGACAATGGTATATATACAAGGTGTTTTATGCATTTTGGGGTGTGTGAAAAAGTTATATAAGTGTGTGTGTTATTATTTGAAGACCTTATGCAAAGGTTGTTGAGGGTCTTGGTGACCAATGTTTGTATGAGTTTGAGCAGAGAAATATGTCATTAGACTCAACATAATTTTTTGATTCTATTGATTATTTTTATCATATTTATGAGTGTATATTTGAATATAAGCAAAATATTTGTGAATGGGTTATTTACTTGTGTTGAAGTGATATCTTGGTGTTGGTGACTTGTGTGAAGTTGTAAAATTGAAGAAGAGTGTTCATGTAGGGTTACTAAATTATATAGAGAAGCAATTAGAGTTAAATAATTATTCATTGGATAGGTGTTGCTTTGGTGCTCAACATCTTAGGCAATTTGGTTCTTGTCAACTTTAGGGGTTGGTGCTCCTTATGAAGTGGGTGTTTCACTAAAGCCTCTTGTTTGCTCTATATTTATAGGCTTATAGTCCATTGTTGTTTCAAGATTGAAAGTGGGTTTTCTACCCCATGAGGGTTTCCCACATAAATATTTGTTTAATGGTTTTATTCATGCTTGTTCTTTAATTCATCTATCTTACATATTGATATGATTGGTTAAGTATATTGAAGAGTTGGGAATTAGATTGCAATATTGTTTAACCACTAATTCACACCTCCCTTCTTAGTGGTGTGTACCTCCATTATTATCTCTTTCCATCCTTCACCAAATGATATTGGTTATCTATTATCATGAAGATAACATCCCAAACACATAAATAAGGGATTCTTAATACTACGCCACACACATTAAATGACACAACATCCACTATAAAGTCATAAATGAAATGCACGTTAATACCAATCTTAACTTTACATTGCTTGGTCACCTTGATGTCTACAATTTTATTTACACAACCCAAAGCATATGTGCTTGGATTATTGTAGGTCTCTATATTCATTTTTTTACTAAATTTTTACTTATCAAATTTTCTTATGAACAAGTATCCAAAAGAGCATCCATTTTTATTTTATTAATTTGTATTTTGATATGGAAAACCTTAAATATTTAATTATCTTGAGAACTACTACTACTACCCAAACATACCTATTTATTGATGAAGGTACAACATAGAGTATCATCCACATTGAAGGTACAACCATTATTCTCACCTTGGAAAGAGGGCATATCCTTTTTTATTCTTGAATGAATGTAATTCCATATGAAACTTTTAAAATTCATCCTTAAAATGAATATCAACATCCAAACACCCAAAATTCCTTTTAGTATCCTTTTTAAAAATCTAAGTAACATTATGTTTACCTTTGTTTTTATCTTTAGCCTCTTGGTTAGACCCTTACGATTAATTGAACTTTATTTGAGAGGTAGATAGACCCTTATTCTTATCCATCTCTAATTAGTGAACTAAGAAACAATACTTGTATACATGCATAGGCTTGGCCAAGAGGATAAATCTCCTTAAATGGCTATAGAATCCACAAATATATTTCATCAAAATATCATGGTATGATATATATTATCCCATCTAGATAGTCTTATTATGTAACTCACTTGTGTACTCATACATGATTTGGCCTTGGTTTTTCTATGATATTGTTAATACATGGATCTATCTTTCTCATAACAAATAACATATAATTGCTTCTTCATTATCATCTTAAAATCATCCCACTTAGTAATAGGAGGAATTCTTTTAAATATCAAGGAATTTACATAGATTTCAAACTAATTTGAATCATTATTGGTTAATTTTAACCTTAAAAAATAAATTTCTTAGATCTCATTAATCCAATGCAAATATAAAAATACCTTTAATTGTGCTAGCCAATGGTCTATCTATTGATGTGGGTTTTACGCACACCTTAAAGATTTTTAAATGATGTAACCTATAATTTTTTGGGATCTTTATGGAAATAGCTTCCACTCTGGAGCATGAGTTTTAGGTATGTGGTTAAAATAATTGGGTGGTGGAAAAGTAGGTTGAACTTGTGGGTTGTTTAGCTAGGTTTATGAGAAAATGCATGGATTCTAATAAAAATAATAAATCACTAGGTGAGTTGGATGGATGGAAGACTATAATATGGCAGGTGGATCTCAAATAAAATTCAAAAGGAAGGAATGGTAATGAGAAAAATAATATTCTATGTTTTTGAATAGGAGTTTCTTATTGTCTCTCTTGTGAACAAGTATCTCAAGAACTAGTGTTTGTTGTTTACAACTTTTGTAGACTCAAAAATAAAAATGGTTAAGAGTCTAGAGTAATTAGATATATGATTCTCAGTGGTATCAACTAAAGGATTATATTCTTTATGATACTATGGCACACATTTGGATAAGAGTTTATAGATTAGACCAAGAATTAATCTAGGGCATCTATTCTATCTCTTGCTAAGAGAATAAACCTCTTCCCTCTCTTCCATGATCATAGATCTGACCAAAATATCCTCAATTTTCCTCTTCCTTACCTAATTCACTAATGTTTTATCCTTATAAAATATTGAACTCACCATCATTTGTTTAGTGATCTTCATATTGGGCCTCTTAGAGGTAAAGGCTCCTAACTCCTTACCCCAATCTAGAAGAGTGAGATTTGAGGGATCTATTGGATTAGCTTCCACTTGTATATGCTCTTCAAGCTTAGGTTTAGTTTTATAGTAAGGATTGGACATTGATGTCCATTTGATTTTTAAATAGTCTATGTATCCAAATTATGGCATTAGATGAACAACAAAGACTGGTTTCTTCCTAGGTTCACTTTTGGTGGTAAGTAATGTGGTTATGGAGGTTGGAGTGGAAGAAGGGAAAGGTGAACCTAATTAGGTAGAATAAGATACAATTAGAGTGATAAATTGGGTAACAACTATAATATACAAAACCATAATTGATGGGATGGATACTAAAAGAATGAAAACCATAATAATGGAGGGTGGAGTAGGTGAAGTGGTAGTGGGTAGATTAATAGATGGGTGCATGAAGAGTAAACCAATAGAAAGTGATTGAATAGGAATGAATGTAAAAATTATTGGTGAAGGAATGGTATAAAATATAGGTAAAGATATCAAAGGGAAAATACCTAAAGGGGATGTAAGTAAAGGAACCTTACCAGATGATTCACATATGAGAGGTACCTTGGCCTTGAGTGCTTTTAGGCTCAATACTTTGGCCTAATAAAACTTCTCCTCATTCACCTCTTGTGTTAGATCACCTTCTTCTGAAGGTTGTGCCTCCTTAAGTGTTTATGTGGGTGGGGTCTATGGTCTATCCCCTTTAGGCTTGCTTTGATAACACTTTGTTGTTCTCCTACTTGTGGAAATATTGCGTATTAAGGAAGAGAGGGGGAAACAATGTTGGGTTTTGGGGATGTAGAAGCTAGTGTTTCCTCTTCATCAGAGGAGTCTAGGCATATTATCTAAAATTATTCCTTCTATGCACCATATATTCTTTAAATCATCTCTTCAACTAGTTCTTACTTTACCTATATCAATTCAACTATTGAAGCTTGAATTGGGATCACTTGTTCCTCTTTTACTTGTGTAGAGGTATGTAATTATTCTTGTTATTATTGTTTTTCATCATACTTTCTAATGAGTGGTGCCTTAATTACCAACTATTATTGGTCATGTGGTTAGCCTTGAGCTATTTAGGGATATTTTCCCTCTCTTTCTAGTGTCTATGATGGCCTACCACTCCAAAAATAATAATATATCCATCCTCTAGGAGGTGGGATCCTAAACCTTATTTTACTGAGTGTGAGAGATGGTTCATCCAAAATCACTCTTAGTAAGTCCTTACTTGATCCTCTAGTTACATCCCTTTCTTTCACCTCATTATCATCCTTGGCATTTAGGAACATAAAATCATGATCCATTGGCTCATGTTTGTAGGCAAAGCCAAGGGTTTGTATTTTATTTTATACCTTGCCATGAGGATACCAATCTCTATGAGGTAGGGTAGGCAATGTATATACATTCCTAGCCTCCTTTAATTGCCTAAAAATTATGTATTTTATTATCCCAATGGTGATATGCGATCTATGGAATGTGGCCTTACTATTTTTTATTAATTCTATCAATGCCATTCCATATTTGGTATGTGATTTCCTACTCAGTTACTTTGTTTGGAATGAACTTAAGAAGATGAAGAGGATCTATCTTATGGCCAAACACCATGATAACAATGTAATCTAAGTAAATCCAGTAGTCTCTTACATTATTGGCAAGTGCTCTAGATATTCTATGGGAAATTATTGCCAAAGGTCAATCATGGATGGCCATCCAGACTTGAGGGTAGATATCCTCAATAATCTTCATTATGTTTCTCAAATATGAATATATGTGCACAAAGGAATAATATTCACAAATCTTATTCTTGATGACTTCTATGTTTGGATCCCATAGGAATCCATTGTGTCTATATATGGTCCCCATAATCATGTCTAACATATAAGACATCATGTATAAATTTCCTCCTAGTGGCCTCTTATCTTTATGTAAGGTTTATTTCTAGAGGTGTGCATTGATCACTTCCCCCAAAGTGTAGATATGATCTAAGGTAATTAGAAGGTCTAGTAGAGGAACCCACTCTAAGTGTAAGAAATATATGCTTGCGTGGAAAAAAAATTAGTTTAATATTTTCATTCTCACATGGATTCCCATTTGGAATCGGATGATGGGAATGGGGTTCTTGACATGTTATTTCATAATGAAAGTGTCTCTGAGGAGGAGACACCTTGATAATGATTTCTGTACATTATTAAACTTATTCCATGTAATAATAGTGTGTAAATTAAAAGTGACATTTGGAATGGCTAGGATCAAATACGTGTTAAATGCTTTGCTTTCTATATACATAACAAGTGTGTTATTGTCTATGTAATGTAGGTATATGATGTCTATTATTCCCCCTTTGAAGAAGAGGCCCCATAGTAAATCTATGCATAACATAACCTCTGGATTCATAGCTGTGTAATGTAGGGCTTGAAATTTGAAAGGAAGTAGGTTCATTACTAGTTTCTTATCCTCAACTAAGATGTCTTCTTTGAGTGTAAATGAGTCTATGTTTTCTTCTACTTCCCATAGTGCTGAATAGTTTAGATATTAGCCATTAAATATAATAACATCAAACACTATGTCCAAATACTCTATGGAATCTTTGATAGAGAACTTATATGGTGTTGGGGCTCCTTTATAGGACTTGGATGATGATGCCATGGTAGTTTGATTGATACTTGTATGCTCTAAACTTTTGATAATGGTGTAAAATACTAAACTAAAATTTGAAGATAGAAAATCACTCTCATAGTAATTAGGGATTTTGGGATCACTTAAGGCTAAAGAAAACTCAAGCTCAAAGATGCAATGATGTGAATTTGGTATAGGGCTTGATGTTAATAGATTTATGAATTGATTTATAATTCATATGCCATTAATTATCAACATCTATGAGCTTGTCACATTCATTTAATTTGAATTCAACCACCCTATCCTAGTGTACATGCCATGTAACATGTTTTGTCATTTGGGGTTCCACCATTTTACCTTTCATCTTTTTCCATGTGTCATTATATATTCCATTCAAGAGAAGTTTAACTTTACCTTTGGGATAAAATACTTTGAAACATAGAATGTTATTTGAAAATATTTGCTTTGAAATATTTTATCCCAAATATCTTGAAACAAAACTTGACAAAGACAAAGTTTGCATAAGGAAACCTTCCAATAAAAAGTCTTCAAAACAAAGTTTCCAAAGTAAAGTCTCTGAAATAAATTTTTCTAAAACAAAACTATCAATGATTAATTACTCTTTGAGAGGTTATGGTTTGGGCAAAAGTAGTCACATAGAGAGTTCCTAAAGAGAAAGCTCCTAAAATGAAAGTTCCCAAAATGAAAAATTTGAAATGAAGCCTTAAAAATAAATATTACCAATACAAATCCTTTGAAGTGAAGCCTCCAAAATAAAAATTATCAACACAAAGACTCCAGTGAGCAAGTTGCTGAAGAAAATATTTCCATAATAAATTCAACGAAATAAAAGTCCTTGATGAAAAATCTTTGAAGAGAAATACCTTGTGAAGAAAAGTTTTTATCTGGAAACTTTCTAAAGTAAAGTTACTGAAGAAAAGCTTTTGAAGACCAAACTTATTGAAGTAAATTTTTTGATGAAATATTTTTGAAGTGAATTTTTTTGATGAAATTTTTTTGAAGATAAAGTTATCAAATGAAAAGTGCCTTCATAAGTGAAGTCTCTAATGGAAAAGTCATTGAAGAAAAGTTTATGAAGGGAAAGCTTCTAGGCATAGTTATCGAAGGATAAAATTTCTATAGACTAAATAATCCAAAATGAAAAAATCTAAATTCCTATTATGAAAATCCATTCTTTCCATGTTTTTCATTAATAGGTTAGTTTGAACAAGTGCTTCTAGTTAGAGAAAAGTATACCTCGACATGATTCAACATTAAAAGTTCCAAGTTTATATAGATAATATAACTATCATAACCATAAAAAAATCATAGATGCATAGATAAGATACTCATTATTTCTAAAAACAAAGGGGGAGAAAAATTATAGGGTGGGGTGTGTTGAATACAAAAAATGGCAACTCATAGGTGTGAATACTCTAGAGTTTTCAAGATCCTAGAATCCATGGTTTCACAATCCCAATATCAATCATAAATTCCTCCTAAAATAGATCATTAAAATAGAAATGGAAAGAGACTCTTAATAATCCTATACAAAATTATAACTTTACTTACACCTTGTATCTATGTGTGAAAAGTGTTGTTCTTTATCTCTTGTCTCAGGATTTTAGGCAAAGACATGGGGGTAAGCCATATGTTCCACTTTGATTGGGTATTAGGTGTATATATGGGGAGATTGAGCATTGCTTTACTGCTAGCTAGGCATCCATAGCCCTGCCAGAGATAACTTTGATCACATATTCGTCATTCTTTCATATTTTCATGATGTATGATACATTGATCTTATTTCATCATGTGGGATTTGAATTATTTTTTTTAAATTTTTTAAAATTGTTCCTTTAATTTTTTTTTATCTTTCCTTTGTTTTGATTTAAGAAAGAGGGAAAAAGATGACCATAATGAGCTAGTCTAAGTAAAAATTTGGGTTTAATTAAAATGTCCCTATCAACTCTTGCTCATGTCCATGATTATTACCTTAAATAAGTATTAACATTTTGTGTGAATTTGACCCAAGGAAATAAAGAGAATTTTATAAATTTTCAAAACACTATGGGAGAAAATTTCACATACTTGATGAAATCATTATCTTTAAGACACATTCATGGCTAACTCTCTCATTGCTTACATGGATTAAAAATTATGAACTAAAGTATGCAGTACCCATTGATTTAGGTTAGATTCAAAACTCCTAAAACTGTGTTTTATTATTCTAGGATTGACCAAAATTTGACTATCCTAAAATTAAAAGAAAACTAATATAGAAAGTAGGAAAACTACTGAAAGCAAAAGGGATAATCTAGAAAATAGGAACTAGTATAATAAAATAAAACTACTAAAATTAGGGAAGCTAACTAATAAATAAAATCTAATCTACCTCTACCTCTACTAAAACATCTATTATTACTTAGAGACCCCTCTATATGGGATAACCATGAAGTAATGCTTCAAAAACTATCCATTAATTAGATATGTTAGATCATTAGCTTGAAGATATTTCAAACAAAATGAATTATTATCCAAGATTTTTAAACATTGATATGGTTTTATCCATAGTGGTGTGAACTTATCATCCATTCCATTTTTCTCATGGGATTTGTCCCATAGTAACACCAAGTTATAGATATTGAATGCTTTGAATTTCATTCTCTTATCAAACCATCTCTTGACCACATCTTGATATTTGATGAAGTTTTGTAATGCTTTATCCCTAATGTCTTCCATTTTGATGATATCCAAAAATCTATATTTTTTTGTCATTGGGATCCATGTATTCTTACATAAATTGATATGTCAATAATTTTAGTATGATTAGGAACACTAGCTATTTCCCATAAACTATTAGATATGGAAAATATTTAAGAGCCTATTTTTACCTTGTTTAGTCTACCTAGAGTGTATATTATAGTAAGAAGTATCACTCCCTTGGTTTATCCACATCTGACATATTGATAGTGTTTATGAGGTTCTTGTTGGTTGACTTAGCCAATCCATTCCCTTGTGGGTAGTGATTAGAGTATGATCTAATTGTAATATGATTATCATGGGCCCATTAAATGAACTTAGTTGATTTAAATGCTAGCACATTGTCATAAACCAAAGAGATGGGGGTGCCAAACTTGGTTGTGATATGTTCTTCAAGAAAAAAAATTACATCTTGAGCTTTAGAGTTCTTAGTGGCTAGTACCTTGGTCCATCTAGTGTAATAATCCATAGTAGTGAGAAAAAACTTGTGTCTAGATGAAAAATTTACATTTATAAAATTGATGAAGTCTAAGCCCCATTGTGTGAATGAACTACCTTCAATCAATGGTTATAGTGGCATTGCTACATGTACCTCTCTTTTTGCCAAAACTTGGCATTAGTGGCACTTCCTCACATGAAAGTGATCATCCTTAAAGATCATCAGCGAATATTAACCCATTCTAAGTATTTTATGGGCTGTATTATTATTGAATAGATGTCCATTACCTATCTTTTGATGTAGATTTTCTAAGATTTCTTGAGCTTCCTCATGTGACACACATCTAAGATAAATGCCTTCATAATTTTTTCTATATAGGACTCCTTTACTGATCATATAATGAATAATATTGATCCTTAAAGATCTATTTTTCTCTCTTTTGAGTTCTTGGGGGCATATTCTAGTGAGTAAGAACTAAATAATACCTAAATACCAATATTCATGGGAGACCTATGTCTGGAAGACTTCTTTAATGGTGATGAGTGGGTCTAGTTTACTCATCAATTGAATGATGCCTTGTCTTCTAATGATCTTGGATGGTTTGAATTAAATATAAAATTCTTATAATTTTTCCATCAATTTACCTCTACACTCCACCAATTCATTTTGTCCCAGAGTAAGCTTGATAGTAGGATCATGTATTATGGTGATGGTTTTATTCAAAGGATATAGTGCCTAAATTTTTTGATTTTCTTGATGAGAGAAAGATTTACTTGTCAATTAGGGAATACTTAATCTCTACATATTTCAATGTAGTACTCATAAATGTGATAGTATGTTCACTTTCTTAACTTTTATATGTAAGTACAATAACTATAGTATGTTTTGAGGTGAATGAGTACCAAAAAAGGCCTTTAGTGAAATTGAGGCTTACCATTATTGGGGCTTGTAAAATAGCCTTATTTATGTTTTAGAATGACTTATTATCTTTTGGTGTCCATTCCAATTTGGCATCTTATTTGAGAATTGTGTTTAGGGGTCTAACAATTTATGCAAATCTTGATATAAATTTCCTTACAAAGTTTATCTTCCCAAAGAAGGATTTTATCTCCTTTTTGCTATTTGGAAACATTATTTTTGAAATCCCCTAAATCTTGTTTGGGTCAATAGTGATCCCATCCTTAGTAATAATGTGGCCTATTAGCTTACCTTTATTAACACTAAATATAATATTATTGGGATTAAGTGATACCCCAAACTTCTTGCACCTCTCAAAAATAGACTGAAGATGGTCAATATGATCAGCTCTAGATTTAGAAAAAATAGTGAGATCATCCATATATATAAATATAGCCTTCCCTATCAGTCCCTTAAATGCATGATCCATTTCTCTCTAAAAGTTAGGTCCAACATTGATTAACCAAAATGGCATTCAATTATATAGATATGCTCCCCACTTCATAGTGAATGCTATTTGCATCCTATCTTTTGATTTGACTAGTCTTGCTTATAGCTTGAAAATCCATCCAAGAAAGAAATCATTTTAGAAACACTCATAGTATTTGTTACCTCATATAAGGAGGTAAAAAGGACAATTGTCCTTCTCTGAAGCCTTATTCATATTTTTGATGTTGACACAAAGTTTAATCGAAACTAGATTGGCCACCCAAGTTTAATGTTTAATTGGAAAGACTATCTTAACACTTAGAAAATTTTCTACGTCATTCTAAATTAATGGTTCCAAGATAGGATTAAACAACTTATGCCATTGACTAAATGGTTTATGATTAGTCTTGAGTAGAATTGTTTGGGTGATGACTCTAGGATTGAAAATATTTAAGTCATCATTAGTCCTTGCAATTACATCTTTATACTTGATAATTAGTTTTTTGATGTTTTACCTTTCTTTAGGTGTGAATATTAATCCAATATTGATGAAGTGTGCATAGTTTTAATCACTGATATTTTTTTATCTGATTTAGGATTCATTAACATTGATCTACATCTATGATTCAACTTGAAGATCTGTGTCAAAGGTCCTTTCTAGGTTGACCATTCCCAATTGGAGATGATTCTCTTTAGCTATATAATGCCTTATTCATATAATCCTTCATGTCACCTATGGTTTATTTATTCATCATCAATTATTTAGATTCAAATTGTCCTAAATTTGTCAAAAAATAGATAATTTATTGGTTATCATCAAACACTTAAAAATTTTCAACATTGTCTGGTACTAAAGGACATGGTACCAATTCAATGGAGAACTTCTAAATTTTTGACTCTTTTAAGAGTACCAAATTCACTACTAAATTAGCTAATGAATTGGTGGCTCTATTATATTCTATCATGATAGATACTACATTGAAAGATTTAAATAATTTAATTAAATCCCAGGCTTTATGCTTGTATTTTTTCAAATATGATAAAATTCACATTGATATTTATTTCTAACTTGGTTAACAACAAGTTAAAAATCTTCATATATCGATAATTCTTTTACATTATTCTTGAGGGAGAGCTATAATCCTAGAATCAAGACTTTGTATTCTACTCTATTTTTGGTTCATAAGAATTGAAGAATGTATGTTACCAATAGTTTCTCTCCTTGTGGATTGATCAAATCAATATTGACACCTGATCCTTTTAGATCTAGTTTCATCAAAATGGAGGGTCCATAATTAGGAAGGGGCCAAAATTTATTCTAATGTTTCATGTTTCATGAAAAATATGTAAATCCCAAGACTAGGATATTTATAACTTACCTCTTCATTGGAATTATTGTACTTAGTAATAGGATGCTTCATTCTTAGCTCTCAATCAATTTTGATCTAGTTGGCTATGCCTCTCCAAGGCATCTAGATATGTGAAAATTCCATGGAAAGATATACATTTAATGTTTTTAACCAATCCTTGATAAAAAACAACCCATACCCTTCAGAAATATCCACTACCAAGATGTCGATAATCATCTATACTCTAGGTTCTGAGGCAACCTGAATTCTCACATCTTTCATCTCTCTTAATATAGGCACTACTATTTTATCTAGATATGACATAGTACTCTTGGAAGGCTTTGGTGTTAAACCAAGATTTTGACATTTGGAATTCAGCATCACCATTATTGAAGCTTAGGAATCTACTAGGAAATTATGCATATTCTTCCAAAACACTTGAATGGTCAATAATAAAAGGGAAAGTTTAGGTTTGATTTTGTATATAACATTGATGTTGGTTGTCTTAGACTTTTATGTAATAGACTTACATTTGATGGACTTCCATAAGATTTCCTTCTACTCTATGATTTGTGCCAGTTTATGAAGAGTGATGTTATCCTTAATTTTCTTTATATCCTCAACAATATCATATCCTCCTTTATTATATTCTTCTCTATATTGAGGTTAATTACTCCCTTTAGGGGGAGGAGGATTATTATTAGCTTTAGGATTCAGAGGGATAATTATATTATTAGGGGGAGTAGAAGTAGTAAATGGTTTCCTATTCCTTAGATTATAGTTATTTTTATTGAAATGATAGAATACTTGAACTTCATCAGAATTATCCTCTAAGATATTATCATTTTCATTTTTAAAGGAGCGATCAAAATTATTAAAGACCATATATAAACTAAAAGGGCTAGATTCATGAGGAAGATCTAGAGAATTCATCATTTGATCTTGTCTAATCAACTCTCTCTAAAATATTTCAAAGGCTGTGTAGGAATATATATAGTCCAAATCTCCATGCTGAGATGTGTTATGGACCCTGAAATAGTTGGGCAAAGCTATTTGCATGATATTTATTTCTAGTAGATTATTAGACTATTGTTGTTCTGAATTATTAGTGGGACTATTGAAAGGCTTGATATATCTTGAAAAGGAAAAATTATGATTATTGGTATTACCCACCCTCTTTTTCATATTCAAAAAATTATTTCTTAGCTTCTAAATAATTATTTATATATAATCCAATTCAACTTTGTTGGATTCAAAACCCTGAGTGACTGTTGCATTGGTGTGAGCCTGATGATGATTCTACTACTAGTTTTTCTTTGTGTATGATTGTACAATAGATCATAATTCTTATTAATTATCTATTAAGTCATGAGAGGTAGAGTGTATAATTAATTTTTATTGAATGTGGGAGACTCATGATTCACACATGGATTTATATTTAAGGATGGAAGTCCATTATTAAATGCTTGACTGCTTAGATTATGAGGGTTAAGGTATAGATTAAGCTATGTATCAATGTTGATAGCTTTTTGGAATTAAAAATCTAAAGTATTGGCAGTGGAAACTCTTTACAAGAACACTATAGTGATAGGATCTAGGGTGTTCTTGTATAAATTGATAATTATTTTCTCATATAGTTTATACACAACATTAAATCGAGTATGCATCTTATGAAATATTTCATTAAAGGCTCAGATTGACTCATTAGGTTCCCTTTTCATACTAGTAAAGAGCTGATATACTAGACTTGGATTAGTTATTTTCCCAAATTATGCAAGGAACATATTTTAACACTCATCCCATGAGGTGATGGAATTTTAATACAAATTGAGATACCAATAATAAGAATAATTTTGTAGAGTAAATATAAAAATCCTCTATGCAACATATTAATAGATAACATTCATTAATTTCAAGGTGGCCTTGAAAGTTTTGATATGTTATTTAGTTATCCTCTAACTTGAGGGGGAGAAAGTAGGTAGATACTTTTATAAATTCTTTGGTAGGTCATGTTGGTCTCTAAGGATGGTAATGGTGGATCCTATTAACCAAGGTTGATCTATAAGAGGATTGATAGGTGAGATGTTCCTTATAAGGGAAGGTGTTTGGGGTCAACATATCTTAGGGATGATAGTTTGATAATGGTGAAACCAAAAGGTTATATTAGGACCTCAACCTTTTTAATATCTTGGGTATCTCTGTAATGATGGGCCCCCTATTTATTGTGAAAACACATAATTGGGCCATCTTTCTAGTGCCAAATTGTTATTTCTATTGATGTGGGTTGTATGCATACCTTAGATAGTTTTAAATAATGTAAATTATAACATTTTGGTATCTCTATGGAAATAGGTTCCATTTCAGGGAACAAGTTATAAGTATATGGTTAAAATAACTAGGTGGTGGAATAATAGGTTGAGCCTATGGATTGTTTAACCAAGTTTGTGGAGAGATGCATGGATTCTAATAAAAATAATATATCACTAGGTGATTTGGATGTATTGAAGACTATCTTATGGTGGGTGTATCTCAAATAAACTTCAAAAGGAAGGAAGGGTAATGTAGAAAAGAAGATTCTATGTTTTTGAAAAATATTTTATTATTATCTCTTTGGTGGAAATGTATCTCAAGAACCAGTGTTTTTTGTTTATAGATTTTTCATAGTCATGAATAAATATAGTTAAGAGTTTGGGATAGTTAGATATAGGATGCTTAATGGTCTCAACTAAAGGATGTTATTGTTCAAGATAACTTGGCACACCTTTGGAGAAGAGATTACAACTTGAACTAAGAAGTTATCTAGGGCAAATATAGCTCACACCTAGAAGACTATATCTTAAGGAGATACATATACACACCTTAGATTATTAATTCAACTTGTAATAAGTCCATAAATCCATGAAATAAATCAATATTCAATAGATACTACACATCTAATACTAATATTCATTAATAAAATTGTCAGATTCATCTATAGCATTGACACACAATAGAATTATTGAATCAATATAAATAAAGAAACTTTAAATTCATTAACACAAAGATGGAAGAAGAAAGAACAAAGATAGTTGCATGATAATAAATTTCTTTATTTCTTCCTATATATTAATTCAAAATTGTGACCCTTAGAAAAAAGGGTTTTACATGTATATAAAGATCTTGGGGAAGGGGTCACCTCATTCTCCAAGTTTAGAAAATTTCATCTACATATTGATAGACTATAAGATAAGACTTGGTTATATGTCGATAACTTATATATATTTTATTCATGCAACATGTGCATGCTAACAAAATAATTTAGCTGATTACAATATAAATTCAGATAGGAATTAACTATTTAGTTACAACCATTACATGCAAAATTTATACAAAATTAGCCTTCATGCTAAATTGGCTCTTGCTTAATGTGTATCAAAACTATTGTTAAAACAATAGTTGTACTTGTAATTGATTATTTATTAACTAGAGTAGTACTTAGAGATGCATTGGTTGATTGAGCTATTGTTACCATGAGATTTTTACTATGAGGTGGTATTGATGTGGCTATAGTTGTTGGCACTGTAGATGGAGTTTGTGAAGTCTATGAAGTAGAACTAGTAGGTGGTGTTTGTTGAGATACCTTATTATTAGCATATAACTCTTAGTAGTGATTGTACACCTTAGTATGTTATTATTTAATTAGGTTCATATCTAGGAGATGTGGCCTAGTCACCTTGCTCATCCACTCTATTCGCTTGGCATGTTCTATCTTGGTGGATCTAAAGCCAACCTAGAATACTTCCACCTCTATCACCTTCTTCCTAGCTACATTCAATTTGGACTCAATGTGTTCTAAGCTTAAACTTTAAAAAATATATTTGAATCCATTAGAGGCTTTGTTAATCATTTAATTGAATGTGTCCTAATTCACTAGATTGCCTCCATTTTCTCAAATTATTTACAATTTGATTTATGTCAGTTTTCTCAACCTACTTCTCTTATTCAACTAATTTATTCACTAGAGTCTCAGAGGATGATACCTAATACTAGGCCTCTTTCATTCTTATTAAAGCTAAATTCAAATAACTTGATGCCTTCGATGGGTTCATCAAGTCAAAATGGCTAAATTCCTTATTGAGGGTATATAACACTAATAAATTTATTTTATTTTCATTCTCTTTATGAATTTTGAATAATCTAGTTATAGAATTGACATGAGGAGACAAACCAACTCTCAAAGAATGAATATAATCAATAATCTCATACAGCCTAAGTACTTCATTCTGTACATCTTGATCGATACCTTGAAGGAATCAAATTACCTATTGTTATTCCCTAAGAGTTTCCAATTCCCCTTCAAGCTCTTGTATAGCCATTTCAATTCCTTCATGTATGGTAATGACTACTTCTATATAGGTCTCCATGTAGGAGCTAAGGTCCTTAATATATGGGTAATAGCCCTTTTGCCTATTCTATCTTGATAAGGGAATAAAAATCTTCCCTCTCTTCCATGATCAGAGTTTTACTCGAAATATCTTGAATTTTCCTCTTCCTTACCTATTACACTAATGGTGTGGCCTTATCAAATAGTGATATTACCATTGATAGTTTAGTGATGTTAAAATTGAGCCTCTTAGAGGCCAAGGCTCCTAACTCCTTATCCCAATCTAGAATAGTGAGCTTTAAGGCATCTAATGGTTGAGCTTCCACTTATACATGCTCTTTAGGCTTAGGCTCATTTTTAGTGGAAGGATTAGGCATTGATGGCCATATGATTTTTAACTAGTATATGTTTCAAAATTATTGCATTAAATGAACAATAAAGACTGGTTGATTCCTAGGATCCCTTTTGGTAGTAAATACTATGGTTGCAAAGGATAGAGTGAAATAAAGCAAAGGTGAACCTAATTGGGTAGAAGAAGATATAATTAGAGAGATAGATTGGAAAATGGCTAGAATGGACAAACCCATGGTTGATGGGATGAACACTAAAGGAATGGAAACTAAAATAGTGAAGGGTGGAGCAAGTGAATTAGTAGTGGGTATATTTATATATGGGTGCATAAAGAGTAAACCCACATAAAGTGATCGAATAGGAATGAATGTAGAAATGACTAGGGAAGGAATGGTACAAAATATAGGTAAAGAAATTAAAGGGAAAAAACCTAAAAATAATGTGAGCAAAGGACCCTTACTAGATGGTTCACATGTGATAGGTGCCTTGGACTTGAATATTTGTAGGCTTGATAACTTAGCCTGGTGAAACTCCTCCTTATACAAATTTTATGTTGGCTCACATCATTATGAAGGTTGTGCCACCTTAAGTGTATTTGTGGATAGGTTATATGGTCTATCCCCCTTAGGCTTCTATTATTAACACTTTATTGTTCTATCTACTTGTGGAACTATTTCCTTTTGGGGAAGAGATTGGGGGAAAATATTGGGTGTTGGGGCTGTATAAGCCACTATTTCCTCTTCATCAAAAGAGTCTAAGATTATGATGTAGAATTATTCCCTCTATGAATTATATATTGTTTGAATCATATCCTCAACCAACTCTTTCTTTACCTGTATTAGTTCAACTATTAAAGATTAAACTAGGAGCACTTATTCCTCTTCTACTTATCTAGAGGTAGGTACTTGTTCTTCTTGTTATTATTCATCCTTCTCTCTAATGTGTGGTGCCTCAAATACTAACTTAAATTCATTTTATGGTTGGAATTTAGGTATTTGGGGATTTTATCCTTCTCCTTCTAGTGCCTATGATAGACAACCACTCAAAAAAATAGAAGATCCCCATCTTCCAAGAGGTAGGATCCTAAACTTTACTTCATTGAGTGTGAGAGATGGTTTATCCTAAATCACTCTTAGTAAGTCCTCACTTAATCCTATATTTATATCCCTTTCTCTCACCTCATCATCATACTTGGAATTTAGGAATAGAATATCATGATCCATTGGCTCATGTTTATAGGTGAGGCCAAGGATGTGTATTATCTTTGGGAACTTTCCATGAGGATCTTAGTCTTAATGAGGTAGGGTAGGAAATTCATATGCCTTTTTGGCAATCCCAGCCTCCTTTAATTGCCTAAAAATTGTGTATTTTATTGTCCAAATGATGATGTGGGATCCATGGATTTTGGCTTTCTTATTTCTTGTGAATTCCTCATCAATACCATTCCATATTTGATATGTGATTTCTTACTTAGCTAATTTATCTAGAATGAACTTAGGGAATTGAAGAGGATCTACCTTATGGTTAACTACCATGATAAAAATATATTTTGGGTAAAGTGAGTATTCTCCTACATTATTGACAAGTGTCTGAGGTATGTTGGGGGAAATTTTGGGTGAAAATTTTGCCAAAGGCCAACTTGGATGGCCATAAAAACTTGATGTTAGAGACCATCATCAATCTTCACTATTTTTCTCATACACACACACACACACACACACACACACACACACACACACACACACACACACACATACACACACACACACACACACACACACACACACACACACACACACACACACACACACACACACACACACACACACACACACACACACACACGTGTGTGTGTGTGTGTGTGTACACGTGCGTGCATGAAAACACAAAGGAGTAGTAATCACAAATATTTTTCTTAATGGATTTTGTGTTGGGATCATGTGTGTGTGTGCGCGCATGCACATGTGCATGTGCACGTGCACACACAAAGGAGTAGTAATCACAAATCTTTTTCTTTATGGATTTTATATTGGGATCCCATAAGAATCCATTATGTATATATACTTCCTCATGACCACATCTAATATATAATACACCATGTAAAAATTTACTCCCAATGGCCTCTTATCTTTATGTAAGACTTGTTCATAGAGGCATGCACTAATCACTTCCCCTAAAGCATAGGTGGAATCTAAGGTAATTAGCAGGTATGATAGGTTAACCCACTCTAATTATAGGAAATATATGCTTACATGTCTAAAAATTTAGTTTAACAATGCCATTCCCATACAGATTCCCATTTTGAATCAAATGATGGGAATGGTGTTCTTAACATATTCTTTCAAAGTAAAAGTCTCTTCAGGGAGGAACCACTTTGATAATTCTCACTCTACCTTATTAAACTTCTTCCATATAATAATAATGTGCAAATAAAAAGTGACATATAGAAGGGGTAGGATCAAATACCTATTAAATGATTTACCTATTATATATGCAAAAACTATGTTATTATCCACTTAATGAAGGTATCCACCTTCAAATATTTTGCCTTCAAATAAGAGGCATCATATTAAATCTATGAATGACTTAACCACTAGATTCACATCTACGTAATGTAGGGATTGACATTTGAAATGAAGCAGGTCATTTACTAGCTACTTATCCTCAGCTAAGATGTCTTATTTGAGTGCAAAGTAGTCTATGTTTTCTACTACTTCTCATAATGCTTAGTAGTTTTGTTATCAGCCGTCACATATAGTGATGTCAAACATTGTATTTGAACACTCTTTTTAATATTTGATAGACAACCTAGATGGTGTTAGGGCTCCTTTCTAAGACCTAAATAATGATGCCATGGTGGTTTAAATGATACTAGTATTCTCCAAGATTTTGATAATGACATATAATACTAAACTAAATTTTTTGGATAGAAAATCTCTTTGATAACAATGAGGGATTCTAGGATTAATAAGGGTGAATTTTACTCAATATCAGAGATGGAATGACATGAAATTAGGTGGGGGCTCTATGTCAATAGATTTTTGCATTGATTTATAGTTCATGCACCATTAATCATAAATGTCTATGAGATTTTCACTTTCATTCAATTCAAATTAGACTACCCTATCCTAGTGTATATGCTATGTTGTATTCCTTATCATTCAAGGTGACACCATTTTACCTTACATGTTTTTACATGTGTCATTACATAGTTCAGTCAAGAGAAGTCAAAATTTGCCTTTAGAACAAAGATTCCAAAACATAGAATGTTTTTTGGAAAGATTTCCTTTGAAATATTTTATCCCAAATCGATCATAATAAAACTTGTTGAAGAACAGGGTTTCCAAAGGAAACCTTATGATGAAAAGTTTCCAAAACAAAGTTTCTAAAATAACAGTTGTTAAAACAAAACTAGCGATGACTAAGTACTCTTTGAGAAGTTATTGTTTAGGAGAAAGTAGTTTCATAGAGAATCCCTAAAAATAAAGCTCATGAAATGAAGTTCCAAAGTGAAGCCTCTAAAATAAATATTATCAACACAAAGACTCCAAAGTGAATCCTCCAAAATAAAAATTATTGACACAAAGCCTTTGGTTAGAAACTTACAGAAGAGAATCTTTTTGAAACAAATTTTCCAAAATGAAAATACTTGATGAAAAATCTTTGAAGAAAAATAACTCATGAAGAAAAGTTGTCATCTAGAAACTTTTCAAAACAAAGTTATCAAAGAAAAGCTTTTGAAGACCAAAATTGCTAAATTAAATTTTCCAATAAAATCTTTGAGAAGTGAATGTTACTGATGAAAAGTTTTTAAAGATACATATCTCAAATTAAAAGTTCCTTCATAAGTGATGTCTATGATAGAAAAGTCATAAAAGAAAAGTTTTTGAAGGGAAAGCTTCTAGGACACATCTATCAAAGACTAAACTTGCCAAATACTAAATACTCTAAAATGAAACAATATAAATTCCTATCATGTAAATCCATTTTTTCAATCTTTTTCGTTAATAGGTTAGTTTTAATAAGTGCTTTTAGTTGGATAAAATTATAACTCAATATGATTTAACATTAAAAATGTTGAGTTTCTAAAGATAATAAAACTATCACAACCTTCAAAAACTATAGATACCTTGATAAGATACTCATTATTTTAAAAAAATAAAGGGGGTCCCCACTTTTCATAGAAAAAATAAAGGTTGGGGTATGTTGAATATAACACTAACCTCTTTGTATTCACATCTTTTCCATATGATTAAATCTTTATCTTTGTAACAACCTTGAATGGAGGTGGTGTTTGGTTAGCACAAGGATGTACCTTTACTTTTTTAGTCTTAGGAGTATCCTCCTTACTTGATTTCAAAACCTTTGTAGAAACACCAAGCTTATCCATGATAATCCTGATGATGGACTCCAACCGGTCAATCTTACTCATAAAAAGAGAGATGCTAGCCACTCTTTTTTCAAGATTGTAGAATTATTATTAAAAAATAAGGGTGTATTATTCATCAATATAATGCATAATTTTGATCTATTACTTCCATTTCCTTGTGGAAATGTTTTTAAAAGGGAACTATGATACCTTGACATTTAACACTCTTTTCTCTAGTGACAATCATATACTTGTAATGTAAACACAACATAAAAACCAAACAAAACACTGATTCTAACCAACTTTGATACCAATATAATTTACAAACTAGGTATTTAAATCACTATAATCTCTCTTAAAATGGATCCTTTATTCTTAACTTAGTTAGGGGTCCAATAAGATTTTATATTAGACTAGTTTTATTGAATAAAACAAAACTATAAAGTGATGGAAATGACATTACAAAATACTCAACTATAAATGAGAAGAAAAGATAGAACAAACACTAAAGAACATGAGGATTTATCCTTGATAAACCCAAGGTGATAAAAAATATATCCAGTTGAGGTAATTGCACTCCATTTTCCAACATGTAATTTATAAAAAATGTATAAGATACTACCAAAACATTTTCTTCATTAACAGATATTTACTACTCCCTATCTAGACCTTGTACACAAGATTGATTTTTACCTTTCATATACTTCTCAAAATATACCAACACTACAACAACCAATCTAAAGACAACCCAAACCAAAATCCAATCTTTATAACTTTCAATGTGAATCCAATTCTAAGGCTCCTCTGATTCCTTATACCTTACACACAACTTGAATTTATGTTCTCTCATCTTTAGAGTCTTTCAAGAAGCTCAAATGAATAGAAAATGATTAGAAGAAGCATTTTTAAGGGTTCAAGTTCTTGGTATGGTGGAAAAAATTATACTGTACATAGACCTTACATTTTAAAACTATCATGGAAACTATGTAATTACCACTTTTAATCACCTATAGTTACATAATCACCGGGGTAGTTTCACAACCACCACCATACACGTATTATTACATTCACTATATAAGATAAAACCATTTTTTAGAGATGAAACAACCTGACTTTATTACCATGAAAATGTCTGGATTACCCAAACTATGACTCTACAACTATAACATATTAGAATTGATGTTTTACATATGAAATTTATTATATAAGTGTCTTACAAGCATGAATGAATTACACATAATTAGGTATAGTGGGAACATGTAGTATACATGACTAGTATAATGGATCCATATTTGGATCACAAAGGAGAAATATCTGAGCTATGTTTGAATACCATTTTTAAGGTCAATTCATAGGTTTTCAAGTTTTTATAGGCATACACAAGATTTCACACCATACTAATATTATAAAACATTTCACACACTCAACTAGGTCGAAGAACTATGTTTAGTTTGGCATCCATATTTGGAATATTAGATGTTTAAGCAATACTTAGTCATGCTAGGGTGGATAATATTAGCTCAACCTTCCCGTTTCATCCTCTATCCTATTTTTATAGTTGTCTTATAGAGTATACCTAGGATTTAAAGTAAATATAAGGAAAAAAAATATTCACATGGATTCAAAAACATAAAAATATATAGGCATTCTAATTAGATATAGGCATAGTGGGTGACATTCACATATTGATATAAATATAGAGGATAGTTACACAATACATTATATAGGGTCACATCTCACATGTTTCTACAAAGTGTGGACTTATTCAAGCATGCATAAAAATCTATTTTTATATTTGAGCATTCACAATCCCATTTCAAAAAATTGTTAATAATTGTATCCCTCTATAGACCTACTAATACTTGAAACAAACTAAGTACATAATTCCTTTAGTGTCTTCCATAAATAATAAGTGACTATACTCTATGATATCAAAAGTTTCATTTTCTAATAAGTTACTATATTTAGTTATTTACACTCATATTTGTTAGTATTTTTTTATCTTAAGAAATCTGATTTTTTCAATAATTTTATGCTATTAGGTTCACATAAACCCTAAACAAGATTAAAAAAATAGATCCTTACTTAAGTTTTGTGATTTGTGCATAAGATAATTTCTAACTGATATTGATTGAAAAATAAGCTATAAACTAATAGGTCAAAAAATTGAAAGAATGAACCAATTGGAATAATAGGTCATTGAACCATCACTAAGCATAGTCCTTAGGACTTCACATAAAAAAATCAATGAAAAACTTATCATTGGAGGCATAATACAAGAATATTATGTGAAAGGATCTTATGCATTGATCTAAATCACCTTTACCATCATATAATGTAAGCTTAGGAGTTGAAAAACCCATAGGGAAAGGATAAGATAAAATGTATATAAGTAATGGATTATGAAGAAAAACATGTGAATCCATTGATTGACTTTCTATAGAATAACCCTAATCTAACTAAAATAATTTAAATCCATATAGATATAACAATATCCTAAAGGGATCATGCAATAGGTGAGGATGTTGATGTCACATGAGTAGTAATCATAGAATGTATATATGTTAGTTGTGTTAGAACATACTTAGTAATATAATGGAAACCTTTTGTTTCCTCATAGCATGGGTGGACATTACATGTGTAGCCTAGTAGTAGTAGTAGTAGTAGTAGTAGTAGTAGTAGTAGTAGTAGTAGTAGTAGTAGTAGTAGTAGTAGTAGTAGTAGTAGTAGTAGTAGTTTGAACATCTATGATGGAATAAATACCTACAAAAGGTATATTAGTATCAATGAAGAGCTCATGTTTTTTACCCTTAGATGTGACAACCTTAGCATTATTTTCCATTTCATCTTGGGTTATATGTGCTACGCCCCTAACCTATCACATGTATGAGGATAGTATTAGCCGACTTGTGGCTTACTTATCCCTCTTTGAAATTATATTGTGGCTGACTTATGGCTGACTTGTGGCTTTTTTTAGATTAGTAGGTCGGCCTATGGAGTAACCATGGCCTAGTTAGACTATATATAGGAGGTAGTGGGTAATCATTTATGATCATATTGTGAATTCTGCTCTTATTGAAGCTTGTGGATGTTGCCCCCTCGAAGTGGCTTATCTTTTATCATATATTTGGATATATTTCAGTCATATTTGGATATAATTCTACTGTTATACTTAATTCTTGAAGTAATTTCATTACAAGTGGTATCAGAGCTGCGATTTGGGCAATCTTGTGGGTGAAACACTAGTTTTGTGATATATAAAAAGAGGTTGCTAATTTATCTAATTTTTTTTACTAAAGGTGATAAATCATCATATTAATCTTCCATTAAAATTTCAGATCATTTGGATCTATTTTTCAAAAGTTATCTTTATTTTATGGTTTTTCATAAAATTGCTCTATTGTGTGCAATTAAAAGAATTTTTCTGAGTTGTTTACATTTTTTGAAAGCTTAGAGAAATTTGGCTATGGTTTTTTCTTTGTATATTTTGAATTGAGGCTGACATAATTCCAAAATCGCTTGGTCAAAGTTGGGTCAAAAGTGTCAATAAGGGTCAAAATCATAAAACCCTTTTATGGCAGGTCCACAAACTCGGGGCTGAGGAAAGGGTGTAGACACCGAAATCGTGTCGACTCCCCTGGTCATTCCTCGTCTTCTTTCTTCTTCGCCTATTGAACCCTTGCCGATCACTTGTTTCACCAGCATTGACCCTGGCAGCATGTAAAGAGGAGCACAGAGCAAAAGGTAGACTCTATCCCCATTATGCATCTGCCGACGTCGGTCTTTACCCGACCGATGTCGCCGACGTCGGTCACCTATCGGCCGACGTCGGCAATCCTACCGACGTCGGTCACCTTCCCCTTGTCCGTTATCAGTTAGCATTCGGTTTCCCGAAACGGTTGACGAACCGTTTCTGGAACCGTCCCCATCCTCCGCCTTCATCAACCTCCGCCAGCCATTCAAACCGGATCCCCGAACGCTGATCAACCGAACGCTGAGCAACCAACCTGCGAATTCCTCCACGAACCTGCGAACTCCGAGCAATCATCGACACTACGACATCAACTAATCTGCACACCATGGCTTTCATCGGGTCTTCTACCAGGTAAGTCTTTATTCTGTTTATTTTCATTTTCTTTTCTTAGTTATTATTTATGTTCTGTTATCCCTGCCTCTGTCCTCAAACCCCCGGCCTCTGTTTCGACTCTGTCTAAACCTCGTCCCTGTCCTTATCAAAACTTGTCTCGACTCTGTCTAAACCTCGTCCCTGTCCTTATCAAACCCTACCCTGACCATATCAGACCCTGTCCCGACTGTTCAAACCTATCCCGACTCTGTTCAAACCCCCCAGACTCTCCCTGAACCTGTCCCGACTCTCTCAGAACCTGTCCCGAACCTTTTCCCAGAACCTGCCCCTACCGACGCCGGTCACTGCCCCGACCGATGACGGCACATTAACCGACGTCGGCACCTTCCTTAACCGACGCCGGCACCACAGAGACCGATGCCAGCGACTGTGCAGAACAGTGCCGCATATCAGGTATGCCTTTTACTTTCTGTCATTTATTTCTGTCATTATCATCTACTTTCGTCCAATATTATGCTTTTTTTTATCAGTGGGTTGATATCCTTCTAGGGATTCTTCGTACTTCCGAGATCGGGCGTTCGCCTGACAGCCCACCATATCTCTTATTAACATTTTTTCGTGTTTAGCCTTTTCTTCGTAGGTGTCATTCCTCCACAGCAAAAGAGGAGAATCTTTCAACGTCTGATTTCGGTGCGCACGACTATATCAGGTACTTCTAGCCTTAACCATCTTTCAGTTTCTTATTTCTTCTTTGAATGTAGAAAGCAATTTTGCATTAGAAACATTTTGGCACGCCCGGTGGGACCCTAGGTCCTCCTTGGGTTCTTTCTTTCTTCCGTTCATTTAGGTGCACTAGGTTTCTTCCTTTTCGCCTCCTTTTCATCTCTTCTTAAACAACATCATAAGCAGAACTAAAACGAACACTTCTTTCTTTCTTGCATTTCTAGACTAGCTAAAACTCATATTCTTCGACTCTTTCTCCATTCGTCTTCATACGAACAAACATTTCGACTTGGACATTAAAACACTTTGCATTCATTTTTGTTTGCCTGCATCTTTTAGACCACGCATAGTAATTAAACCGCATATTGAATTAATCTAGATCACTTGATGTTACACGACCAAACCACCTGCACAAAACAAACATAAAACTTACCTGAGACAAGGCCCGACTGGGATTTCATCACCCAGTGGATACCTTACCCGTCCCGGTGACCCTACTTGGATTTCATCACCAAGAGGGAAGCCCACTCCGTTCTCTGGCGGAGGATAAACTCTAGTGGAAGTATATTTTGGCTAAGCGAAACCAGCTAACCACTGGAATCGTGAAGTGAGGGGAGCTTGCTCCTTAGCACCAGGCCTGTACGGAAGCTAACACAGATTTCTTGAGCACCATAACAAAACCCGAAACCATCCATAGACTGCTTCTTCTAGGACCCATTTTTCAGCCAATCTTCCTCTACACACACATTCTAAGGCATAAGCCACTATAATCCTAATAATTTACTTCTAGGGTTCTAGGATCTGTTTGTGTCTTCATCTTTTTGGTTCTTATCTGCTTGTTTGAGCTTGTGAGGACGTTCTTCCTTGTCTTGAATGGTTCTGACTCGTAGCCAAGCCAAGGCTCTAGTCGATCACGCGAGGCATCATCCTCTTCCATCTACCCCGCCTACAACCAACCCTACAATGGAGTTCAACTCGGAAACCGAAAGAACTCCTACCAGACCATCTCCGTCCCAAACGCCTATTATTCCAGAAGGGGACCAAGACTTCGCACGATTCTTGGACCTCAACACCAAAGCCCTGCAACACTATCTCACGAATAGCCAAACGCGAGACCCCTTTGGCAATCCAATTTATGGAATGCCGACTTCTCTCCTCGCAACTGCGGTCGTATCAACAACGTCCGTAGTCCAACCCTTAGACACCCAGGCTGTTGCCTCAACCACTGACCAACCTTTCACCAACCATCCAAGTGTGGCCTCTCCTTCCATCGTTGGGCCCACTTTCACCGGGGTTTCGGCCCCCAATCAATCTCAGTCCACTCAACCACTTTCTACCCCCTTTCAAAACCTGGTCGTCTCTATTCCGCCCACTCTTACTCCTATCAACACTAGGGTGGCTACCCATCCGTTAGCCCATGTTACCCCTAACCAACCTCCCATGACAACATCAAACCTAGCCATGCCTTCCATCCAATCATCCTTAGTCACTTCTTCCGTCCCTACGACTAGTCATCCGTACGTTGCGCCCTTATTGGTACAACCGACTACGTCGTACACCTCTTCCAGCCTCTTTCAAGTGCCTCACAATCTAAGAGGTGCTCCACCCGTCAATCCGTCAGTAGATATTATCAAGATGCTGATGGATAAAATGTCCAACCTAGAGACCTCCATTACCGGCTCACGCAACACTCTCTCGTACGAACAAATCTGTAACGAGCCCATCCATCCTTCTGTCCCCATCAGACCATATCCCAGCCAGTGGGAACTTCCTAAGTTTTCTCATTTCCAGAGTAAGGAAGACCCACAACAACATTTACGGGCATTCAGACATGCCTGTTACCTTATCGCCCACGACGATGCGTTGCTCTTACGCACGTTTCCCATGTCTCTCTCGGGTGCTGCACTTGACTGGTACAGCTCTCTTCCTAGCTATTCCATCCTCACGTTCACTCAGCTGGCCCAGCTCTTCCTCGATCATTTCTCCATCAATATCACCAAGAAGGTCTCTATCACAGACCTCTATTCTATTCGCCAGTTCGAGGATGAATCTATTGCTGATTTTGTCGCTCGGTGGAGGAGCCTTATCAATCAACTTTCATTTTCTTTACCTCAGCCTGAGCTTATTGAACTTTTCTCTCAAGCCTGTGCTAAACATATTTCTTCTACCTTGAGGGTTCAAACCTTCCGCACTTTTGACGAAGCCTTCACGATGGCTCGTAAACTTGAGTTACGTGCCGTTGAGGAGAATAAAGTCAAGTTGCGGAGTAAGAATCCCAACTCCAAAACCAATGACCCTTCTTCTAAGCCCTCCTCGTCCAATCCTAAATCTAAAGCTTCAGCAAATGCTGTGGTTGTTAGATCTTCCTCTTCTTCGCCTTCAACTAATCAATCTGAACCATCCACGTCCATGAGCGCCACTCGTCAATTTCAGCAGAGATACATACAGCGACAGTTTACTCCACTTGGAGAATCATACGCGTCTGTGCTGGAAAAACTCGTCAAACAAGGGGCCATCAATCTTCCTCAGATCCGACCTCCACCACAATTTGATCCCTCACGCGCCATCCCTGCGTGGTATAGGGAGAATGACTTCTGCCACTACCACCGTGTTAAAGGTCATGACACGGGCAACTGTAAAACCCTTAAAAACATAGTTCAAGACATGTTGGAAAAGGGTGACCTCATCCTCGACAATCCTAACGCCCCTCCTAATCAGGGTATCGATATCTTCAAACAACCATTCCCTAATCATCCACCAACCCAAAACAACGTCCAGACCTTGACTGACAATACCCATGAACATAATATTCGGACAGTCAATACGGTCTTGCCCCTCATTTCTAACCAACCCCAAGAGGTGAGTTCGTCCATCAGTCCATCACATGAGGACGAACCTCTTTCTCCGGCTAGCTCTCCCTCAACTTCTCTCATTTTGGAGGACGCCTCGACCTTACCAGCACCGCCAGTTTCACCATCTTCCTTCTTGCTGCCCATGGAGGACCCAACCTTTCCTACTCCTCGGCCACAAGTGGAGGGCACTATCATCCCTGCCCTTTATCCGCTTGAGGAGCTTCATTCACCAGTTTCTTCTCCACCCAGAGAAGAACCTCTCTCTCCTTCATCTCCAACCAAACATGAACCTGTCACAACTTCACCATGCTTTGGACCCGAGACTATTACATCTGTCTTACCTTCAGTCCCACAACCATTGGCATCTTCTCAAGAGCCTAAACCTCATCCCGCATCTTCTCAGCCATTTTCCCGACTAGTGGAGAGACTCGAACTTCTCCCTTCTAGGAAAGTGGAACATCAGGGATTGTGGGACCGTCTCACAGCTCTTCAACAAGCCCGGGCCCTCTCATCTCATACCGCTAATCCACCAATGACGGAACCTCCTAAGACTATCAACAAAAATCCAATCTCCATTTCCAAACCGTCTACATCTTCATCAACTTCATCAAAACCAAAACCCTCATCTACTCCGCCTAAACCTATCAAATCACTTGGCGTTCGCCCCGTCTCCAACCTCACTCATCCACAAGTGAAGGTGGACTTAACCCAAACTTCAACTAATAGTAGTCTTCAACCCAAATCTCAAAAGACTGCCAAACCACAGAGGCGAACGCCTCCTCCTCCGTCACCATTGCCCTCCATTTTGGGCCCGCATCCTTCAACCTTAACCAAAATCCTTCCCGCTTCAACCTCTAACCAAAACCGGTTGCCTCCTTTGCTTCCTTTACCTACCACTAGCCTACCCTCTCCCAAAAGGGTGATACCTCTCACGAAGAGTGTACCGTCTCCGCCTGTCATCGCACCATCAACCCAGAAGGTGGTACGAAAACCTCCTCCCATTTCGCCCAAGCAAAAGTCACCGACATCGCATACATCGATGAGCATGGACCCTTTAGTGGGCTCATACTCGTTGATCTTGCAACGAATTTTGCAAACCTCTAGCATAACTCTTCCACCCATCAAGCCCTTTCAACCTCTCGGGTCTAAACCTTCCTGGTTCGACGACACGAAGATTTGTTTATATCATCGTACACCAGGACATGACACTGAGACTTGCTGTGCCCTCAAGGCTGTCATTCGCCGTTATCTAGAGAAAGACACTCTTCTCTTTGAGGACACTTTCGACCGCCCCCCGACTCCTTCTCACAACCCTTCATCCTCTTCAAACCCATCCACATCTCATCAACCGGTTACAACCCCTTCATCATCTTCACCTCCCATCTTTGAAATCAATGCCATTCACATCACCACTAGGTCACAAAAGGATAAGGCGAAAGAAAAAGCCACCATTCCTTGGACCTACCCTTTTGTCAATCCACCTCAACCGCCTAAGCCTAAGATTTCTATCCTTGGCGCGCCTCAACCCTCTTCTTCTTCTTCTTCCTCTTCCGGACCAATCCACAACTCCATGTTGAAACAGCTTCACCAGACGCCTGTGAAGATGTCCCTCTACGATCTAGTCCAAACCTCACCTCAACATCGTCAGGCCCTCATCCAAGCCCTGCAGGCAGCGGAGGTCCAACCTGAGGATCCCCAGCCACTTGCTGCCCTTGTCCACTCCTTAGCCCCTGTTGCCTCCATAACATTCAGCGATTCTGAAATTCCTACATCCAACACGGAAGATCAAGACGCCGCCCTCTTCATCACTACCTACATCGATCGGACACACATTAAACGCGTTATGATCGACGGGGGCGCTAGCATCAACATCATCTCCACTCATGCCTTTGATCAGTTGGCTCTTCCCAAGAATTGCGTTTCCAAAACTGACGCGATCTTGCGCTCTTTCAACGACACTACTGCCACGACCATTGGCACCGTCATCCTTCATATCCGCGTTGGTCCACGCACAGTCCCGGAGCTCTTCTACATTATCGAAGGAGAGTTCCAATACAACATCTTGCTGGGCCGACCCTGGATCCGCGCCATGGCCTGTGTCCCCTCCACCCTGCACCGTTGTGTGAAGTTTGAGCATGACGGACAAGTCCACACCATTCTCGCTGACCCTTCACCTTTCAAAACATGCAATACCACCTACCGTCCAAACGATGTCCTCATTCCTATCAAGCCGTCAACCTCGGCACCGCCTCCATCCGTAGAAGCTTCAACCAGTTCGCAACAGGCGGTCACCCTTACACCTCCCCTTCAAGCGACGACCACAGACCCCATGGAAGACGTCTTCCAAAGACTTTCATTGGGAGAGTATCGCTTGCTGGCTTTAGACATGTTCCAAACTCCGCAAGAGTATGGACGCCTTCATCACAGCCCCAGCTACGACCATCGAATTGGGATGATCATACCTTATGGTCCCCCTCACCTCCGCACCAACCTCGTCTATGGAGGGCTTAATCAAGCTCCTACTGATGGTAATCCTCTTTCTTCACCCCAACCTTTCACATCAGATTTTTCGTTTCTTGGCAACCCTGCCTTTGCACATACTTACCTTTACAGGTGTGCATGGAAGGGTTTTGGTTTCGGACGCTATGAGCAGGGCTCCCATCAGCCTATCCAACCGCTCAACGATGACGACGCCAAGAAACGGTATGGTCTGGGATATCACGACCCCACTCAAGACCCTGTAGACCTTTATCCTGAACCAATCCTCGACCAATCTCCTCCACATTCGCCTATTTCGCCACCTTCACCTACGGAGTCAGTGGTTTCCATTCCTCCTAGTTTTTTTTTCCATAAACACCATCCGCCTGGACCCCTTGACTTATCAGCTCAATGGGGTATCCAAGTCTCTCCCTCTCATTCTTCCCACCATGATCGAAGATGAGTCGGCAACCATTCACACTGTTCACTGCGTTGACGATGACGCCATTCTTTCCTACATGGGCGCTGATGATTCTTTCATCTAGCGCTCCCTTCCTTCTGAGACCCAGGTTATGTTAAATGAATCAACCATTGACATCAACCTTCCTTCTTCTGATGTTCCTCATGTCTTAAAGATCGGCCAATCTTTAGACGCTCAGGAGCAGCTTGACTATACCCAGTTCCTCTCCGACCATAGCAAGGCCTTTGCCTGGACTTACAGTGATATGCCTGGCATCAACCCCTCCATCGTTACCCATAACATTGTCACCAAACCAGAGGCTAAGCCTGTCAGGCAGAAGCTTCGAAAGATGCATCCTCACGTTGCCCTCCTTGTCAAGGAGGAGCTTCAGCGGCTCCTTTCTGTCTCCTTCATCCAGCCTATCGATTATCCACAGTGGGTCTCTAACATCGTCCCAGTCACCAAGGCAACTGGGGGGATTCGGATCTACACAGACTATCGTGACCTTAATCTAGCCTGTCCTAAAGACGACTTTCCTCTTCCTAACATTGACCAGCTCATTGATCTTACGGCCGGCCATGAGATGCTATCTCTTATGGACGGGTTTTCAGGATACAATCAAATTCTGATTGCTCCAGAAGATCAGCACAAGACTTCTTTCATCACCCCATGGGGGACCTTTTGCTATCGAGTCATGCCTTTCGGCTTGAAGAACGCAGGTGCCACTTATCAGCGTGCCATGACTTACATTTTCCATGATCTCCTCCACAAAATCATGGAGGACTATGTGGATGACCTTCTCGGCAAATCCAAATTTTGCCGTGACCATCTGACCATTCTCAACATCATCTTTTCTCGTCTTCTTCAGTACAATGTCCGTCTTAACCCCAAGAAATGTGTCTTTGGGGTCCTCTCTGGCAAGCTTCTCGGCTTCATCGTTTCCTTCCGTGGCATCGAGATAGATCCCGCCAAGATTTGCGCTATCCTCGAAATGCCTCCCCCGACCAATCTCAAGCAGCTTCACAGTTTGCAAGGCAAGCTCCAGTCCATTCGTCGCTTCATCTCGCAGCTTTCTGACCGCTGCCAACCTTTTCATCATCTCCTTAAGAAGGACGTCATTTTTACATGGGATAAGGACTGTCAAGAGGCTTTTGAAGCCTTAAAACGCTATCTGGTCTCTCCACTAGTTCTCATTCCACCTAGAGACGACCAACCTTTCTACCTTTATATCTCAGCCACTCACCATTCGTTAGGTGCCATGATCGCGCACCGAGACGAACATCACCGCGAGCAAGCCGTTTATTATATCAGCCGAACACTGGTCGACTATGAAACTCGGTATACCCATATCGAGAAACTCTGTTTGGCGTTAGTCTTTGCTGCTACTAAGCTTCGCCACTATCTTCTCAGTCACAAAACCTTTGTCATCACCCACACCGACCCTCTCAAGTATATGCACTCCAAGCCATATCAGAATCAACGTATGGCTCAGTGGCTCATGCTGCTTACTGAGTTCGATCTCGAATTCATCCAGCAGAAATCTATCAAAGGGCAAACCATCGCTGATCAACTAGCCGATGCCCCTCTTCCTGACACTCAACCTTCGCAGTGTGAATTTCCTGACGAGTCTATCGCTGCGCTTTCCTCCGACGACACCACCTATCAGATGACTATGTTCTTTGACGGATCCAAATGTCAACTAGGTGGAGGTGCTGGGGTCATTCTCATCCCACTCGAAGGGGAGCCCATGCCTTTTTCTTTTAAACTCGACTTTGATTGTACCAATAATATGGCCGAATACGAGGCCTTAATTTTGGGACTTCAGACCGCTCTCTCTCTCAGCATCAAGTCCATCAATATCTTCGGCGACTCGCAGCTCGTCGTCAATCAGGTCAACGGTTCATACCTCTGTAAAAATGAAATTTTGCAAAGGTACAAAAATCGCGCTGACCTTCTCCTTGCATCTTTCGACCATTTCCTCTTGCAGACTGTTCCTCGATCCACGAACAAGTTTGCTGACACTATGGCTTCTCTCGCTTCCCATATCCCATCTTCCTCATCTGCATCCAGACTTTTTGTCACGGTACGTTGTGTGCCGTTGCCTTCATATATCTCTCCTCACATTCATCATGTCAACACTATAGACCCTAGCCCGCAAGATGCTTGGTATAAGCAACTTATGGACTTCTTATCTCTCTCTATCATTCCTCCCAACCTCTCTAGTAATGCACGACGAGCTTTTATCAAGCGTACTACTCGCTATACCATGCTAGGGGGTCTTCTCTATAAGTGAGGCTTTGACGGCCTCCTTCTTCGTTGTCTCACCTCCACTGAAGCATCTCACGCCATCCAACAAGTCCACGACGGGATTTGTGGTGGGCATTTCAGTGGAAATTCGGTTGCCAAGCGCATCCTTCGTCTGGGCTATTATTGGCCTACCCTTCATCAAGACTGTAGCGATTATGTTCGGCGTTGCATCAAGTGTCAGCAGCACTCAAACTTGCTTCATCTCCCCAGCCACGCCTTACAAGTTGCTCAGGATTTCTGGCCTTTCTCTCAGTGGGGTTTAGATCTCATCGGTGAGATTAACCCTCATTCGTCTCTTCGTCATCAATCCATCATCACAGCCACTGAATATTTCACCAAGTGGGTGGAAGCCATTCCTCTTGTCTCCACAAAAGTCGACAAGATCGTCGACTTCATCAACAGCCACATCATCTGTCGTTTCGGTGTCCCTCATAAAATCATCACTGATAACGGCAAGTCCTTCAAAAACAAAACTGTCCAAAAGCTATGCGACTCCTTCGACATCAAACTCAGTTTCTCTTCGCCTTACTACCCACAAGCAAATGGGCAGGCCGAGGCTTCCAACAAAATTCTCACCAAAATTCTCATGAAAGTGGTCAGTGACACAGGCAGGGATTGGCACATTCACATTCCCTTCGCTTTGTGGGCTTACCGCACTAGCATCCGAACCTCTACGGGTGCTACCCCTTTTTCTCTTGTGTACGGAACAGAGGCTATTTTACCTCTCGAAGTACAGATCCCATCTCTCCGCATTTCTCTACATGATATCCTTTCCAACGATGACTTTCGTCAAGATCGCTTAGCTCAACTTGAGTTACTTGACGAACACCGTCTTGCTGCCCTTAATCATCTCCATGTCTATCAACATCGCATCAAGCGCACCTATGACAAAAATCTGCGAGAACGAGATTTCAACATCGGAGACCCCGTCCTCAAAGAGAATCAACATGTGACCAATATGGAGCGAAGTAAACGAGGCAAGTTTGCTCCTAATTGGCTCAGACCCTTTATTATCACGCACAAGTATGGATCAGGGACTTACCGTCTGTCTTCTCTTGATGGACGTCCAGAACCTGAGCCTCTTAATGCGTTGCATCTGCGACCGTTCTACTGCTAGTCGAGTATTCATCCACTTGACACTTAACTTGAGCTCGTCCCTTGAGCAATCCCCATCCTCTTCATCCTACTTCCTTTCAACCCTATTCCTCTTAACAACTCCTATACCCCTTTTATGATGTATGGATGCTTTGTCCTAATAAAAGGGAGCCCTTGACCTTCTACAGTCTTGTCCATGACTCCATTTCTATCAAAACGAATCAAGATGTCAAAACATATCCATGGTCACTATATCTATATCAAAATCAAAAAAAAAAAATAGACTGCTCCCTCGAAGGACAGCTGTACTATCATTGCTGTAAAAAATAGACTACTCCCTCGAAGGACAGCTATTCAAAAGCCTTATTATTAAACAAAAATATAGACCACTCCCTCGAAGGATGGCTATGACTACTCTGGCAATAAACAACAACTTATTTTAGAAGCTTCCCGCATTGATCAGCTTCGCAACCTGACCACCAAGCAAATGACATCTCTATGCAGGCTTCCCGCATCGATCAGTCTGCCTCTCAAAAAAAAAAAAAAAAAAAAAAAAAAAAAAAAAAAAAAAAAAAAAAAAAAAAAAACGAGTCACGGACTTGGCTTGTGGTTGTCTCAGGGTCTCCTATAAAAAGGGGCAAAGTTATCTCTACTCTTCAAATGGGTTACCCTCTTTCCTCCTCCTATTACCTACTCAAGGGACTTCGAGCTCACTTTAATGTCTAAGTGATTCGACTACCGCTCTAACATAACTATGGTCAACGACGTCACGCATAAATGGGGCTCTTGGTTCTCATAACCCCTATCTATGCCGTCTTTTTGGTCCTTGTCAATGAAAGAGCAATTCGCCTTTCATCTTCTTCTGCCCTTTGGTCACATTCACCTTCATCACTTGTCGATCAACTCAGCTCAACTCTCTTTTCAGACCATCAACATGACCTTGCCTATTCACCCTAGTTTCTATGGACACCAATGCACATGGAAACTATCGACTCGCCCCAATTTGTGTTAAGCATAAACCAATACTTGCTGAAGCATAAATAGACCTCAATTCATTTTTAGCATACATCCATCACGCAAATGGAATATTGCTAGGGATGAAAAACCCCTCAACCAATGTTGCAGAATACACCATTTGGAAAAGGCTGCAACATCTTTTTTTTCCTCACCATCCCTTTGACCCTTCCTCCCTTCTAGGGAGAACTACATCGGCCTGAGGCCCTATCACCAGGGCTATGTAGGCAGCACTCAGTTGACATGGGGTCTTCTGGGGTTAGCTCGGCCGCATCCTTTCATCCTTTCGTCCATTCATCCTTCCATCGACCACCAACCATTAGAGATCATGCCTATCTCCTCCGACCTCGACCACTTCCAAGACGTTGTTGCCTTGGTTGTTTTTGCATGTATGCTACCTCATGACTGGTTAGCAGAATTGTGTGCAGACCTTTTTGGACCCTCACAAGTATAGGATCGCACACCGGTTGATCCACAATACTTGTGACTTTTTCACGTTTTTAGGAGCACTTCCTGAGCCCGGGATACCTGGAACGCGACGACCCATTTGGAGCTTCAGCTTAGATTGAGTGACCCGATCAGCAGACGACTAAATGCTGGGGCCCGATTACTTCAATTTTGGCACTCCTCGACCCTTGACCTGCGACACTTTGACCTAACCATCTTGTGTAGTGGTATACGCGCAATCACGACCTTTGCAGCGTTCACCCTCACCCCTTTTTTCATCCACTCTTTATCAAATCAGCACCCGATTCCCGGTTCCCTTTCCTCGACTCCTGCTTTGAGGGGGAATACCTCATCCTTACTCGGGGCATTTCGCTTCCTATTTTTGTCTTGCAGTTCATTCAAACAACCAACAAGATGAAATCAACCTTATCCCTCACCTGGGGCACTCACTCCTATTTTTGTCTTGCAGTTCATCCAGAACAACCAACAAGACAAAAAGGGGCAAATGTAGACACCGAAATCGTGTCGACTCCCCTGGTCATTCCTCGTCTTCTTTCTTCTTCGCCTATTGAACCCTTGCCGATCACTTGTTTCACCAGCATTGACCCTGGCAGCATGTAAAGAGGAGCACAGAGAAAAAGGTAGACTCTATCCCCATTATGCATCTGCCGACGTCGGTCTTTACCCGACTGATGTCGCCGACGTCGGTCACCTATCGGCCGACGTCGGCAATCCTACCGACGTCGGTCACCTTCCCCTTGTCCGTTATCAGTTAGCATTCGGTTTCCCGAAACGGTTGACGAACCGTTTCTGGAACCGTCCCCATCCTCCGCCTTCATCAACCTCCGCCAGCCATTCGAACCGGATCCCCGAACGCTGATCAACCGAACGCTGAGCAACCAACCTGCGAATTCCTCCACGAACCTGCGAACTCCGAGCAATCATCGACACTACGACATCAACTAATCTGCACACCATGGCTTTCATCGGGTCTTCTACCAGGTAAGTCTTTATTCTATTTATTTTCATTTTCTTTTCTTAGTTATTATTTATGTTCTGTTATCCCTGCCTCTGTCCTCAAACCCCCGGCCTCTGTTTCGACTCTGTCTAAACCTCGTCCCTGTCCTTATCAAAACCTGTCTCAACTCTGTCTAAACCTCGTCCCTGTCCTTATCAAACCCTACCCTGACCATATCAGACCCTATCCCGACTGTTCAAACCTATCCCGACTCTGTTCAAACCCCCCAGACTCTCCCTGAACCTGTCCCGACTCTCTCAGAACCTGTCCCGAACCTTTTCCCAGAACCTGCCCCTACCGACGCCGGTCACTGCCCCGACCGACGACGGCACATTAACCGACGTCGGCACCTTCCTTAACCGACGCCGGCACCATAGAGACCGACGCCGGCGACTGTGCAGAACAGTGCCGCATATCAGGTACGCCTTTTATTTTCTGTCATTTATTTCTATCATTATCATCTACTTTCGTCCAATATTATGCTTTTTTTTATCAGTGGGTTGATATCCTTCTAGGGAGTCTTCGTACTTCTGGGATCGGGCGTTTGCCTGACAGCCCACCATATCTCTTATTAACGTTTTTTCGTGTTTAGCCTTTTCTTCGCAGGTGTCATTCCTCCACAGCAAAAGAGGAGAATCTTTCAACGTCTGATTTCGGTGTGCACGACTATATCAGGTACTTCTAGCCTTAACCATCTTTCAGTTTCTTATTTCTTCTTTGAATGTAGAAAGCAATTTTGCATTAGAAACAAAGGGGGCTGAAACTCTAGGAAAAACTACTAAAAAGGCTGAGATGGAGTCATAAGGGGGGTGTAATAGACCCTTTGTACCAGGGTTTTCTGACATATATCACAAAGTGAGCCAGCTTGACTATAGTGTGCAAGGCATTCAGAGTGAGGTGCAAGACATACAATCTAATATGCAATCCATACAAGATAGTTTGGGATATATCATGATAGATTTGAATATTAATCAATCAAATCATCAAGCTAACTCTATTTCACAAACCCACCAGGGTGGTTATCCTAACCAATCTACTTCAAATCTAACTCCATGGCCACAAAAGAACCTATTACCAAAAGTGGATATGCACAAATTCGATGGAAAAGATCCACTCAATTGGCTCAACCAAATGGAGAGTTTTTTTGACCTACATCAGATTCTAAGTGGGTATAAGGTCACTATGGCATCCTTGTATCTTGAACTTGATCAATTCATTTGGTATCGATGGTTGTGTGATCAAAAGAAAAAGATGGGTCTCAATGTCACTTGGTCAATTTTTCAAGAGCAACTACAATTACACTATGGCAATAGTGTGATAGATAATTACTTCAGCCAACTAGAAAAATTGTGACAAACTAGCTCTATCAAGGATTATATTCATCATTTTTAGAACCTATCCTTACATGTGGAGACAATTTCTAATGCAAACTTGAATGACCTATTTTTGGGTGGACTCAAGGACCACATTCAACATGAGGTACGCATGTTTAATCCACTTAATATTTTTGAATCTATTATCCTAGCACGTAAAGCAGAGGAAAAATTCCTAGCCAACAAGAGACAACCATTCACTCACTTCAAAGATCGTAGCATATCATCATCAACATTTCCTCCACCTATTAGATTGACCCCTCAACAAATTGAAGAAAAGCGTGCAAAAGGATTATGTTTTGGTTGTGATAACAAGTGGAGTAAAGGACATAGATGTGCTAAGAAGAAGTTATTCTACATTGAGTGACCAAATGAAGATGAAGAAGCATATGATGCCTCCAATGATGATGAGAAAGATATAGAGGAGGTACCTAAATATTCCCACCCTACAATCTCTTGTCATGCACTTGAAAGTATTAGCACTCCACAAACTCTTAAGGTGGTGGGTTTCCTCAAGAAATAGAAGGTGATAGTGTTGATTGATTCAAGGAGCACACATAACTTTATAAACCATAAGTTAGCCACTCAATTGAACTGTTTCATTTACCCAACACTAAAATTTTAGGTCATGATTGCAGATCGTGGCACAATTAATTGTTCAGGCAAATGCCATAGTATTAAGCTTACTAGGGGTGGGTACAATCTTGACTCTCCTATGTTTGCTATTCCCATGGGTAACACAGACATTGTTTTTGGAGTCCAATGGCTCACAACCGTAGGTGCCATTGAGATGAAATTCCAAGAACTATTCATGCGCTTTCATTTTGAAGGTAAGAAAATTGAATTACATGGATTACATGAAAAATCTCCATAATTGGTTAGTTCACATCAGATGACCAAGATGCTCAAAAAGGGGGCAGAGGGAATTATTGCATGATTATGCTCTATAAAATTTCAACCCCCAAAGGTATCTACACATCCTAATCTACAAATAATTATTGAAGACCACTCATCTATTTTTGGGGCCATGCCAAAAGGACTACCACCAAAAAGAGAACATGATCATGCCATTCAACTAATTCTAGGTAGTCAACCACCAAATATTAGACCATATAGATATCCATATGCACAAAAGAGTGAAATTGAAAAGATGGTCCATGAGATGCTGGAGGTAGGGATCATCAAGCATAGCCGAAGTGCATATTCATTACCAGTGGTCATGGTGCAGAAGAAGGATGACACATGGAGGATGTGCCCCGATTATAGGGAACTCAACAATTACACCATCAAAGATAAGTTTCCTATTCCAGTAATTGATGATTTACTTGATGAGTTGCATGGTGCTAATTATTTCACAAAATTGGATCTTCGCTTAGGGTACCATCAAATTAGAATCAAGGATGAAGATGTTCATAAAACTACTTTTAAAACACATGAGGGCCATTATGAGTTTTTGGTAATGCCCTTTGGTCTTACAAATGCACCATCTACTTTTCAGAGCTTGATGAACACTATTTTTAGGCCCTTTTTAAGGAAGTTTGTGCTAGTTTTCTTTGATGACATATTGATTTATAGTCAAACATGGGAAGCACATCTGCAACATGTGAAACAGGTATTGATAGTTTTGGAGAAGCACCAACTTTATGCAAAGCCATCTAAATGTGCTTTTGGAGTACAGGAGGTAGAGTACCTTGGTCACATTGTTTGCCATGAAGGGGTCAAAGTTGATCCTTAGAAGATCAAAGTGATAATGGAATGGCCCATGCCAAAAAATCTCAAAAACCTTCGAGGTTTTCTTGGATTAACAGGTTACTATAGAAGATTTGTGAAAGGTTATGGTAGCATAGCAGCTCCACTCACTGCATTGCTAAAGAAGGATTTTTTCCATTGGAATGATGATGCCACCAAAGCATTTGAGAAACTAAAAGTAGCTATGTGCACCACTCCAATTTTGGCTACTCCAGACTTTTCACAAACATTCATTATTGAATGTGATGCTTCTGGGTCTGGATTGGGGGCAATACTAATGCAGGAAGGAAGACCCATTGCATTTGAAAGTCATCAATTCAAAGGTAAGAATCTACAAAAACTTGTTTATGAGAAAGAAATGATGGCTATTCTTCATGCAGTTAAATAATGGAGGCCTTATCTGATGGGTAGACACTTTAAGGTGAAAACGGATCATGATAGTCTCAAATACTTTTTGGAGCAAAGATTATCATCTGAGGAACAACAAAAATGGGTAACCAAAATGTTGGGTTATGATTTTGACATCATCTACAAGAAGGGTAAAGATAATGTAGTAGTAGATGCACTATATAGATGGGATGCATCCACATAAGCATTACTTGGTGCAATATCCATATTGCAAGCATATTGGGTGGATGAAGCTAGGTTAGAATGGGAGCAAGACAAGGATACACAGGTTTTGATTCAGAATCTCCAGCAAGGTAATTTATCCTCTAATAAATTTGAATGGAAAGGTAATGTCTTATGGTATAAGGGTAGGTTATACTTGTGCAAAAATTTAGAGCTTAAGCATAAGATTCTTGCAGAGTTGCATGCATCTCCACTTGGGGGACACTCAGGGTTCTTGAAAACTTATCATAGAATTAAGAAAGAATTATTTTGGGAAGGACTCAAGGGAGATGTACAAAAGTTTGTGGAAGAATGCATGATATGCCAACAGAATAAAGGTGAAATAGTTAAGACCCCAGGTTTGTTACAACCATTAGCAATTCCTAGTCAAAGGTGGGAGGAGGTTTCCATGGATTTTATCACTGGGTTGCCTTGTTCTAAAGGTAATAATGTTATTTTGGTCATTGTGGATAGGATTACAAAATATGCCCATTTTTGTGCTCTCTCACACCCATTTTTAGCAAGTACCATTGCAGCTATTTTTATGGAAGTATTTCTCAAATTACATGGAACCCCAAAAATAATTGTAAGTGATCGTGATCCTATTTTCACTAGTAATTGCTGGACTGAACTATTTTCTTGTTTGGGTACTCAGCTAGCTCATAACTCATCTTACCACCCCCAATCTGATGGACAAACTGAAGTGGTTAACAAATTTTTAGAGGGGTATCTCCATTGTTTTGTATCAGATAAACAAGAACATTGGGTTAAATGGCTACCACTTGAAGAATGGTGGTATAACACATCTTTCCATACCTCTTCTAAAATGTCTCCATTTCTAGCACTATATGGTTACCATCCACCTTCCATCACTTCTTCATTAAAGGTGCACACCAAGGTTTGAGATGTGGAAGAGCACATTCAACATCAACAAGAGGTTTTGGCTAGTTTGAGAGAGAATTTAGCCTTGGCACAAAATAGGATGAAGCAACAAGCAGATCAACACCAGAGTGAGTGAAATTTTGAGGTGGGTGACTGGGTATTTGTTTGTTTGCAACCTTATAAGCAGATGTCCTTGAAGCAACAAAAAAAGGACAACAAACTTGCTCCAAAGTATTATGGCCCTTATCAGGTTCTACAAAAAATTGGAAGTGTGGCTTACAAGCTCGAGTTACCTCATTCATCTCACATACACCCAGTATTTCATGTTTCTTGTTTGAAGAAGGTCATTAGATAGAAAGTTTCTGCCCAGACAGAGCTCCCAGAACTAGATGAAGAAGGATGAGTCATTTTGGAACCAGAGAAGATCCTCCAAACATGTATTAAGAGGTTGAGAACTAGAGAGATTAAGGAATATTTGATCAAGTGGAAAAACCAAAGCAGTGAAGATGTAACTTGGGAAGGTGAAGAATTTCTGCAACAACATCCACAGTTGTTCAATGTTGAGGACAATGTTGGTTTGAAGGGGAAGGGCATGCTATGCCCCTAACCTATCACATGTATGAGGATAGTATTAGCCGACTTGTGGCTTACTTATCCCTCTTTGACATTATATTGTGGCCGACTTGTGGCTTTCTTTAGATTAGTAGGTCGGCCTATGGAGTAACCATGGCCTAGTTAGACTATATATAAGAGGTAGTGGGTAATCATTTATGATCATATTGTGAATTATGCTCTTATTGAAACGTGTGGAGGTTGCCCCCTCAAAGTGGCTTATATTTTATCATATATTTGGATATATTTCAGTCATATTTGGATATAATTCTGCTGTTATACTTAATTCTTGAAGTAATTTCATTACAATATGTAATATTAAATCATGCAAGTGTGGATTATTTTTAAGATATTGAGTTAATTCCCTTTAATTTTCTTCATCTAATCTCCCACAAACATCAACATTAGCATCCATATTAATTGTTTATTGTTCATATTTTTTTTCAAAGTAAATATTCAAACAATGTCCATCAAGAGGTGTACTCTATCTCTTGGGATGGAAATAGCACGAACTTACGTAATAGGGGAGTGATGGTATCTATCACTACCTTGAGGAGGTATGAAATAAGTGGCACATGAGGGTACTTGGGATTAAACATTCATACATGATGTATTAATAAGGATATTAAGGAATTTATCTCCATTAATTTTAGATTTAATTTTATCATACATAAATTTTACCCATTTCATTACAAGATTATGAAATATTTTGCATATTTTATGCCAATAACATGTAATTATACTAATATTTACTTGAATTAAAAACTACACACTATGAATATCCATCATATCTATCATAAAATGCCCATAATAAAGAATCAACTACCTAAGGAAAATTGTTAGGAAGTTTTCAAAAAAGAGGTTTTTAATGAAAACTAGTAGATAAACAAAACCCACAATTATTTTAAAATAAAGGTACCCTTCTCTTTATAGACTCAATTTACTAAAAATAGTAAAACATAAATTCCAAAAAATCCATATTGAATTTTAAAGAACAAAATTAGGTTTTTTTAATTCTACCTAAATGTCTAACAAAACCTTCTGAATGTTTTGAAAATAGAGTCATTTTGAATAAGATACTAGCCAAATAATTAAAAATCCTAATAGAAGAAGGCATAATATGTAAATAGACATGAAAACCTAGGGAAAAAGAGAGAAAAAAACATTATAATTACACCTATGGATATGGAAATAATTAATAAACTAGTTCTAAAAATCAAACCCTAAGGCTAAAATATAAAACCATAGAAAGATGAAGCCCTAAGGGAAACCTATGGGTTTTGTATGTTATAGACCATATGTCAAGTTCACAAATATATTTTACCTTATTTTTTATTAGTGTATCTAAGCAAGTATAAAACTTTGAACTATTTAGATTATATAAATTATGGTAATAGTACATGAATCTAAATGTTAAAGAAATATATGATTCACTGATTGCACTTACTAAGTGTGTTTATTATATGTGTGGGTCTGAGATTGAATGCAATTGATAAGATGACTGAATGTAGACTATGAGTAACTCATATCAATATCTAATTTTATAGAACCACCAGGACAAATCTATCAATTTGTGGAGACCTTTACCATATAATAATATTTATATTCCATAAGATTTGTCTATGTGTATAATGCCTCTCAATTTTAGTACAATTCATTGTGCCATATTTTAATCCATCTCAGTTTGTGATATCATTACTCACTATGTATTAAATATCCAAAAAAATATCTCCTTATCTTTGAATACGAAGGTCCACTTTTTACACTAGGTTTAGACCTATAAAAGTAAAAGTGGGTGGGATGAGCTAACCTCAATCAATCCCTAATGAATGGTTGAGTGGTACCTAAATATCCAATACTACTATGAGTGAAGTCAAACCCCATGTTATTATACCCATTAATTATATGTGCATAGTGGTGATTTTAATGAGTGCAACATGTAATATATCTTTCAAAAAATTTAAAAAATGGAAAACTTGTCTTGGCTCAAGTGCTTAAAAATTGGATAGGGCCTACTCTTTATGACACACAAATGAATTGGGAAGTGTGTAAATGTTTATTTTATGAGTGTTATATGATACTAGATAATGAAATAGGTTTAGACCTATTTCATATTTTCATGGGACTCTTTGGATACTTTTTCACACCATAAACATGCAAAAAATATAGGGTAATCCATAAAGATAATTTGAATTTAAAAAGTCACCATTGATTGGCACGGGGATGATTTCATAAGAGTTGGAAACTTTAAAAATTATGTAGGTGTCTAAGTGTTCTATAAATTTTGAGAGACAAGAATAACGATATGATGATTTATAGATAATTTGAGTATGATGAGTAGGTTACACACATACTAGTGAATTTTTATCAGTGATTTATGGAAAAGAAAGAAATTCTAACCTATATAAATCATGTAAATGTGAGATGAGGGTGTATAAGATCCATATGTGTATGCACGAGTCATGTAAGGTGAATTTATGTCAAGATTAACATTACCAAGTGTCTAATACTAGGTTTTATTGTCTACAAAATTGAACTTTAAACTATGTAATAAGGTGCATGATATGGATCATGGAATCACACATAGTAAATTGAAATTTATAATGAGCTCTTCAAACTTATCAAAATATTCCATTTGGGTTGTCCAATTCTAGGGAAAAATTCCAAAGGGAAATGGACATGGCTTTCCAAGGATTGCTAAATCAAATGGTTATAGTCTATTTGGATGACATCAAATTCTTTTCTAAGAATTCCAAAAACCACATAAACCATTTGATACTAGTTTTCCAAAGATGTAGAGAGTATGAGATCTTTTTAAATCCTAAAAAAGGTGTGTTCTCTATGTATGAAGGCATGTTTCTAGGCCACATTGTTTCCAAATAAGGGCTATCCATTGACCCTAACAAAATAATCACCATATTAGCCTTATTCTTTCCAAATCACAAAGAGGGGATCCAGATCTTCCTTGTGAAGATCAACTTTGTGAGAAGGTTCATATCTATTTTTGCAAACCTAGTCAAGCCTATCACCACCATGATAAAGAAGATCCAAGTGTTCACTTGGTTTGATGAAGGTAGGGTAGCTTTAAAATCCATAAAACATTCCATTACCCAAGTACCCTTAATTATAAATCCTTATTTCTCCAAAGACTTCATCTTGTACACCTTTGCTAACATTGAAAACATATCAGCTATGCTGATATAGAATAATAGTGAAGCAATGGAGCGACCAATTACCTTTTTTAGTCAAGGCCTACAATCATATAAGGTGAGGTATAATTTCATTGAGAAACAAGTTTTTTCAGCCTTGAGAAGCCTCAATAAATTTAGGCCCATGATCTTGAATATCAAGATCCATCTTATGGTGTCTCATCCTAGAGTTAGGGATTTCCTCCTTAACAAAGATTTAAGTGAGAAGAGAATAGGTTGGATCACAGAGGTCATGGAATATGATGTAGAAATCAAGGTCACCTAGATCTTCAAGGGTAAAGGTTTGTGTGAACACATGGTAGATGACCTCCAAAAGGACAAATACGTTGTTTTTGTGACCCAAGCCAACTCACAGGCAGGTGCACTCCCACCTTAGAGGAGTTGGATTCAATATATGGCTTAGTTATTGGCAATAGGAGAATGCCCCAAAGGTTTGGATAAATCCAAAAGTAGGTATTTCAGGCTTTAATCTATACCTTATGCATTAATTGATGGCATTATTTTTAGAAAAGACCTAAATGGGGTGCTCTTTAGATGCATAAATGATGACCAAGTAACAAAACTCTTAGAGTAGTTACATGATAGACCTATTAGAGAACATTTTACAACTAAAACCACTACAATAAAAGTAATGTGAGTTGTTTATTATAGGTCCAACATTTTCAAATATGCTCATGCATGGGTTAGAAGGTGTTAGAAGTGTACCCTCTTTATAGGAAAGCAAAAACTAGCAGCCCTTCCACTCAATCCTATTCAGGTGGAGCAACCCTTCATGAAATGGGGGTTATAATTCATAAAGATGATCAATCGACCATCAAGTATAGGTCATAAATGGGTGCTCACTACAAATTATTACTTCACCAAGTGGGTTTAAGCCATTGTTTTAAAGGAAACTAGTGAAGCTACAATCTTGGATTTCTATGATAGCCCCATAACTGGGTTTGGTATCCCACCCACCATAATTTATTATAATGGATTGGCATTCCTTGGTATGAATACAAGTGAATGGGATATCATACTAGGCATTCACCTCAACACTTCTTCTAACTACTATCCTCAAGGAAATGGATTAGCAGAGTCCACAAACAAGAATTTATTGAGAATCATTAGGAAGACCATGGAAAAAAAGTAGAGAACATGGCACACCAAGCTAAAGACAACCCTATAGACTGATATGGTGATTCCTAAAACTACCATTAGTAATTCTCCATATGTCCTTGTGTATGGAAGGTAAGATAAATTACCTATCTCCCTAGACCTACCTACATTAGAATTAGCTCATTAGATTGAGTTAATGGAGGATGAGTCTATGAATGTAAGGATGGTATAATTCATGAAGCTAGAGGAAACTAGGGACCTTGTTATGAAAAATTTGGAATCACATCAAGCTCAGGTCAAGAAATCTTTTGACAAAAGAGATACAATAAGGATATTTAAGGAAGGGAACCCAGTCCTCAAATGGGATTCAAATAAGGCCAAACCAGGAAACCATACCAAGTTTGATAGCTTGTGGGGTGGTCCTTATTTGATTTACAAATGTAAAGAACATAATGATTTTTAGCTTGCCTAACTAAATGGAGAGGTGATACCCATCCTAGTAAATGGAATTCATTTGAATCCCTATTATTAAATAAGCATTACATCTATTGTAACATATTATACATATTAGAATAGATTTTGATTTCCTCTAGGACCTCATGCATTTTTATTTTTTGTTCTATTAGTTTTCAAAGTGCCTTAGGCATTTTATTGCATTTTGTTTCTTTTTTATCCTTGTTGCTTTAAAAGAGAGGTTTATCTTAGTTGAAAAATCTAATGAATCCATACCTAATAAATTGGATAAGACAATGGTCTAAATTTTTAAAGCATAGTAGGCATGCCCCCTAATGGAGTCACCAAAGATGTTGGCCATTTTTGGCCCACATAGAAAATTATTAAATGATTTCTTGAAGCATGTAGAAATAACAAGTAGGTAGTTTGATAAAGCTAGATATCATACATGTGGATGAGTTAGAAGGAATGGTCAAAAGGGTTTATTCAATTTTATACCAAGATCTGTTATGCTAGGTTGAAGCGCATGCACTATAACACCATGCAATATATAAGCATGTAAGGTCACCCTCTAAATAATTTTTTAATATGTTTTCTAGGTCCATTTTAAGCCAAGTAGACATTTACTTGGTGATAGATCTCATACGTATGGTAGTCCCAAAAATAAATAATTATATAGGTCTATTCATCTTGAAGTCTAGTTCATATACACCAAATCCCATGTCTTCCACCAAAGAATGAAAGCATAAATGCATGGGGAAAGATGAATCATAAAGTAGGATTTGCTAAGTTTCCAATACTTATCTAAAAATTATTGACCATCACTAGGACATCACATGGAATAAATATGGATCCATCAGCTTGGGCCTCTAATATCTTCACCTAGAAAGTTCATAAGACAAATGAATCAAATGGGTTTGTCCTTCTTGACCTTAGGAACATCTCTTGAAAGTCTGAGGCTTTTAGGAATTTTGATCTTCAAGTTATAATCCTTTGGACATGGACTTAGAATATGGGACATTTGTGCCAACATCAAATTTAAAGACAAAACAAGATAACCCTACTAAGCATAAATTTGATGGTCACATAACCATCAGTGATGGTATTAAGAGTGTCATTTGATGGGGATGAGGATGTCAAATTCAAGCTTTATAAAATAGCTTTTAGAATTCAAATAGTGGGTCCTGACAAATTGATAGTCTGTGTTGTATCATACATTTGGATCTAATGACGAGCATCAATCAAAAGAAGTAGTGAATATTATAAGTAAATGTATACATGAAAAGTGTCAAGGACATGTTTAAATAACAAGAGATTAATGATCCATGGGCATTCACATAAATTAAAATTGATAGAGTGAGTGGATTCAACTCGTCAACAAGCTAAGTTAATTTTTGACAACCAATTAGATTAAAGATAAGCCTATGATTATCGATGAGGGTTGAAAATTTATTTTTAAACATGAAATTTAGTGTTTTGTAGGGTCTTTTGATACCATTAAAACTAGTTTAAATGTCATTGAATGACCCAAGTAATGTAGTGGGATGCAAGGAACACATAGGGATCACCATTATGGTTAGGATATGGACCTCTGATTCATATTTTGCTCATGAAAAGTTGTTTTTATAGTAGTGTTTAATGTTTTTAAGAGGATATGTGTGTGCACATATGGGTTTGGGTCCCTAAAAAGAAAGGATGGGTATTTTAGACCTATTATAATATTAAAAAGTGATATATTTTCTATAGGTCTGTATTGATATGGAAACTATAGGAAAATCAATAGTCTCAAATTAGTTCTCCACCTATAGATAGGCCTATGATCCAAGTATGAAGATAAAACAAAAGTGAAATTAATGTGAAGGATCTTCAATCTTTATCTTAGTTGATTGTCTTGATAAATAGCTACCTAAAGGGCACTACACCATGTTTTAGTCATGTCCATGATCATGAAGTTTTGTCTTTAAGAAGGCATTGGTGTGAAGGATAAAAGAAATATATAATATTTGGGACTATAGCTAGGATAATTTAATGCATCCTCAAGGCCTTTGGGGACCTTATCAATCAACAATCCATATACAATATTCTGATTGATCAAAAGGGTGGAAATGTTCCATTAGATAGGGAGCAAAAGGTGGTGGTTTGGGTTCATTTAATAACCCAAGATAGGTGTTATTTTTTTGATAGTGTACTCACCCATTATTGGGGGTTGTCTCTCTTCTTCTATATATCTTGGTCTTTTCCCTTTGTAGGGGCTCTTAGCTTTTGGAAATTTTAGCATTTTCCTTTCTGAGACAAGGATACTCATCAAGACTATTGTAAAGTGTGATCATTTGATAAGGTTAAACCCTATAAAAATATTGTAAGAGCTACCTTTTGAATAAATAAGATTAATTATTTTGATGTATCTTATCTTTAATCAACATTTAGTGTGTTTGTGTATGGTAAATTTGTGAAGGAAACTCTTCCTAGTTTTCTATTCTTCTACTTGCTTATTTAAAGATGTTTTTATGCCAATTGTAGGTCTGGATTAGTGTTCCATTTGGGATCTCTTCTATGAAATATTTATTTAATTATTAATATTGTGAGATTGATTAAGTCATGTCTATCTTTTGATGATCTAGTGTGGGTTCAAACTTATGTGAGTGTCCTCTTAATTTTTGTGTATCACCTTGTTAATTTTATTAAGAGCCCTTACTCTCTTTTAAACTCTTTTTTTGTGAATCATTAGGCTTAGTTTTAGTTTTAGGTGAGCATCAAAGAGGAAGCTAGCTTACTTTGGAGGTTAAAACCTAACATAGGTGACCCAAATCTTGGGGTTGATCCTATTATTTGACCAAGGTTTGAGCAAGGAGACCTAAATATTATCATTTCTTAACTTAGGGTACAACTCTGGCTAATAATGATCTCTAGCACACTCAATGGGAATCACTTATTTAAAAATAATATTGATCAAAGTTGATGTTGATGTTGATTTGATCAAATTTATAGTGGTTAAGCTTTGAACAATGACATCTGGTGACTTTAAAAGGAAGAATCAATTCTCTGGTAGAGAACAATAAATCCATCTCATGCCAAAGGTGATAACAAGGTCAGCTTCAAGATGTTTTACTTTTGACTTTGTTGAACTACCTTTAAATTCAACAAAGAGATTAAGATTTACAAATACTCATCCAAATAAAGGAAATTTTTCTCCTACGACATTTTCAAGGCCTATCCCTGCAAGAGGACCCTTGTTATCCCCTTACATAACCATGACAATGCCTAGAGATTTTGTTGATTTTAATGGGCAAATCCCTATAATCCTTGATCACTATGATCCTATCCTATTTGTAGACCTCAAAAGTGTTCCCTTTTACATTGAGTACCAAGTTATAACATGCTTTAAACATCTCATGGACATAGAAAACTTTTATAATATACATAATGTCATAGAGGAGAGTATAAATATTAGGTTTCTAGCCACCTCTTTCAAAGGAAAGTCCCTATATTGGTATAGAGGCTTTATTGTAAATTACATTCAGACATGGGACCAATTAAGGGAAGCCTTGTGTATAATATTTGAGGATAAAAGTGATCATTTGTCACTTATAAAACAACTAACCACAATCAAAAGAGTTCCTCATGATTTCATGCAAGACTTCAACACAAGGTTCCAAAAAACTTGGGATAACATCCTAATTATAGTTAAACCAACCCATAACTTTATTTTCCTATATTATTTAAAGGCCTTCAATAGTGACATAGTGGTAATGATCTAACATATGGCAGTAAATATATTTCCAGGTGTATATGAGGTGGCCATTATGGTATAAAATTTTCTAGTTCAAGTTGGAAAACTTACACCTAGACCACCGATGCCCTTATTCCATGAGATCAGATAATCTTCCATTTTTATTCCCCCATTGGACATCATTCTCCCTACACCAAAAATTTCTAAAATTCTCATACCAAATCAAGATAAGGATTCTACTAGTGGATCTCATGATTCATTGGAACAAAATAACTTTAAAGAGCTCAAAAGCATGTTTTAGTCTCTAGGGAATGAGATAGTAAATGTCAAAAGGCAATAGGCCCTTAACAGGCCTTATCAAAGTTTATATCAACCTTAACAGTAGGATTTTTAGGAAAACAAGCCTATGTATAAGAGAAATTACTAGGGCCAAGGTCAGAACCAAAGGCAACATGGCTATAATAGGTAATGTAACTTCAACCCCAATGTTGTTATTACTTCTAATTCCTTGGTCCTAGTTTAGAATAATGTGGCCTAGGAAGTAGAGGGCATCATACCTTAGAACTAGTCCTTTGTTCAACATATTATCCCAAATATTGACATTAACCAAGCCTTCAATGATTAATGGTATTATGTTCCTAAATTTGGATAAAACCAAGATTTTATGGCCCAAAATGTAGAGGTTACCATGATGACCAAATAAAAAGAACTCCCATAGGGTCAAGGGTAAAATTAGGGACCAAATTAACCAGATGCTATAATGATGAACTATGAACAAGGGGAGTGCTATGCAGCTAGTTAGTAGGCTAGTTATAACCAGGCCTATAGTCTAGTATAAGTAAACACAAGATTCAAAATAAAGAATATTTATTGTAATTGAGAAGTAGTCAAAGAACTTCCCACCATCACTACTTCACTGATAAAGCCCAAAAAACCTACTACCACTCTAAAGGTCATATCCCCTCTAAGAGATCAAAGTCAAAGGAATATTTTTATTCCTTAAGACTCACAAGTTCAATAAACAACCATGGTGGATCCAAAAATGTAAGGAAAGGTTGGTGGTTCACCCATCAACATTGTTGAACAAATGAAAAATTCAACTATGAGTGTATCCATGTGGGATATACTCTCCATGTTTGGCTAGGTGGACATTCTTTACGAGGGTCTATCTAGGATTAACATTACAAATGTTGTAGATAAGACATAAGGCAAGGTGAATGAGGTTATCACCAATTAAACCAAAGGTCTAAAGGAAGGGAAATTAAGTAAAGTATTCAAGCCTTCTCTCTTTTATATTTTATTAATCATTAGAAACTTTTTGGTACATAATTGTTTGGTAGACAGTGGGGATATTACCTTAATGATGCTAAATTCCATGGTTGATCAACTTGGTTTGGTATAATTACAGACCTTAATGTGACCCTACAAGCTTCTCCTAGTGTCTTGGTGGCCCAAATGTATTGGTCTTGAATGTGCCTCCTCACTTTGCTCTATGTTTATTGAGATAATTCATAATAAAGATAGGGGATAACTTGCTACAGACTAGTCCAATATGGATTTTAGGACAAGGTATGGGACCAAGGTGTCAATCAAGGTTGAACCTATTGTGGAATTCCATATAGATCCTTATGAACTAGATAGTGTCAACATTAATTTCACCATAATTAATTAAGATTATTTTGTAATGGGGAAAAATTTGAACACTCATCTAGAGAAGGTGCTAGACATGTTCTTATATGAGTTGTGGAATGATCACCAATGAGCAAACCCCTTAGAGGGTGTTGAATAAAAATAATTGGGAGTTTTCTATTTGCATGAGCAAGACTAGCCTATGCCATCCCTCATAAGTCCTCAAAAAGATCCAAGTGGTCTATGGAAGTTGTTCTTTGATGGCTCAAAGAGCAAGCATGGGGTGCATGTAGGTATCATGCTAATTTCCCCTTCAAATGATAAGTACTTTTCTTCATATAGGTTCTAATTTAGCTACTCCTATAATGCAAAAAAATAGCAAGGTCTCATCCATAGCCTTCAATGGGCCAATAAGAGAAAGATAAAGTATTTTTAGGTCTATAGGGGTAGAAAATAGGTTTTGTGCAAAGTTAATTGTTAGAATGCTACTAATAACCCTTTCATGAGATCTTAAAAACATAGGGTGTGGGACCTCATTGAGGACTTTAAGGCTTTCAACATCTAATTAGTGTTGAGAGGCCAAAACCAACATGCTGATAGGTTAGCAACTATGGGAGCCCATTTTGACATCCCTAATGAACTAAAGAGAACCAAGTTTCAACCACATGTCAAAAGAGTAACAAGACCATCAGTGATGGATAATGAAGCTCAATAACAGGTCTTTAAAATTGATAAACAAATTGCATGCTTCTTACAAAAGGAAAAATTATCCTTTGTCAATCAAGAAAAGTTGTAGCACTAGTATGGGGACTAAATTATCCAACTAAGGTCCAATAAGATTTCTAAGGGGCTAGTCACCATAGAAGGAATCTTTCATGAAAGGGACCATATGAGGAAGGATAAAGTAGTGATGTCAACTAATGAGGAAAACTATGAAATAGTTCTTATCTTTGAGGATAATATTCTCAAGCTTGGAAAGGTAAGCATTAAAGCTAAAAGGCATGCTTTTATAGAGATATATAAGGAATATGTAGATATATTTTCTTAGAAATATAGTGACCTAAATCTCTTTGAACCCAATCTAACCCAACACACCATTGATCTAGATGATGATACCAAGCCTATTAGGTAGAAATAGAGGCCCATTAATCCCAAGATTGAAGAGCTCAATAGAAAAGAGTTAACCAAGATTGTGGAGTCTAGGTTCATCTTCCCCATCAAACACTCCTTGTGGGAAGCTAATCTAGTACCTATCATAAATAAGAGTGGGGATATCAGACTATGTGTGGACTTTAGAGATCTTAATAGGGTCTCTTCAAAGGAACATTACCCTTTATCATCCATGGAACAACTCTTGCAAGTAGTTTCTAGTTCAAAATATTTATCTCTCCTAGATGGATACCCAATTTATAACCAAGTTATAGTGAGAGAAGAGGACCAATACAAGACTACCTTCACCACAAAGTGGGGAACATTTTCTTATCAAAAGATGTTGTTTGGTTAGTCCAATGTTGGGGTAACCTTCCAAATGGAAATAGACATGGTTTTCTAAGGATTTATAAATAAAATGGTGTTGTTCTACTTGGATGATGTTAAAGTATTCTCCAATAACACTAGTGACCACATAAACCATCTGATACTGGTTTTCCAAACATGTAGAGAGTATGAGATATCTTTAAATCCCCAAAAATGTGTGTTCTTTATGCATGAATGTAAGTTGCTAGGCCACATTATTTCTAAATAAGGGTTATCGATTGACCCTGATAGAGTAAGCAACATCTTATCCATATCCTTACCAAAGCATAAAAAGGGGATCTAAAGATTCCTTGGGAAGATAAACTTTATGAGAAGGTTCATACCTAGTTTTTCAAACCTGGTCAAGCCTATCACCATCATGATAAAGAAGATCCAAGTGTTTATTTGGTCTAATAAAGGCATGGTAGATTTCAAATCCATCAAATAGGCCATTGCCCAAGCACCCTCACTTATAAATCCTAATTTCTCCAAATAATTCATCTTGTACACCTTTGCTAACATTGACAACATATCAGCTGTGTTGATATAGAATAATAGTGAAGCAATGGAGCCACCAATTGGTTTTTTTAGTCAAGGGATGGAAGGATATGAGGTAAGGTATAATTTCATTAAGAAACAAGTTATTTCATCCTTGAGAAGCCTCAAGAAATTTAGGCACATGCTCTCGAACAACTAGATTCATCTTATGGTGTCTCATCTTAGAGTTAGGGATTTCCTCCTTAACAAATATTTAAGTGAGAAGAGAGTAGGTTGGATCACAAAGGTCATGGAATATGATGTAGAAATTAAGGTCACCAAGATGGTAAAGGGTAAATTTTTTTTGAACACATGGTTAATGACCTCCAAAATGAAAAATAAGTTATTTTGGTGACCCAAGTCAACTCATAGATAGGTGCACTCCCACCTCAGAAGAGTTAGCTTCAAGATATGGCTCACTTCTTAGCAATATAATAATTCCAAAAAGGTTTATATATATATAAAATAATGTATTTAAAGATTAAATTTGTACCTTATGCATTAATTTATGGACTTATTTTTAGAAAGGACCTAAATGGGGTGCTCTTTAGATGCATAAATGATGACCAAGTAACCAAACTTTGGAGCAGTTCCATGATGAACCTTTAGGAAAAAATTGTTCACCCAAAACCACTACATAAAAATTAATAAAGGCTAGTTATTACTATCCCAACCTTTTCAAAGATGCTCATGCATGGGTTATAAGGTGCCATAAGTGTGCTCTCTTTACAGGAAAGCAAAAACTAGTAGCCCTTCCACTCAATCCTATTCAGGCGGAGAAACCCTTCATGAAATGGGGGTTATAATTCATAGGGATGATAAATACACCATCAAGTATAGGGCATAAATAGGTTATCATTGTAATTGAAAACTTCATCAAGTGGGTGGAAGCCATTTTTTAAAAAGAAGCTAGTGAAACTATAATCTTGGATTTTTATGACAACCTCATAACTAGGTTTGGTGTCCCAGCCACCATAATTTCTAATATTGTATTTATATTATTTGGTATGAATACAAGTGAATGGGATCTCAAATTTGGAATCTAACCGAACACTTATTCCAACTACTATCCTCAAGGAAATGGACTAGCAGAGTCCATAAACAAGAATTTACTAAGAATCATCAGGAGGACCATGGAAAAAAATTAGAGAACATGGCACACCAAGATAAAGAAAACCCTATGGGATGATAGGTTGAATTATAAAATTTCCATTGGTAATTCTCCATATGTCCTTATGTATGGAAGGGAAGATAAATTACCTATCTCCCTATAGCTGTCTGTATTAGAATTAGCTCATCAGTTTGAGTTAATGGAGGATGAGCCCATGAATGTAAGGATGGTAGAACTCATGAAGCTAGAGGAAACCAAGGACCTTGCTATGAAAAATTTGGAATCACATCAAGATAAGTTCAATAAGGCTTTTGACAAAAGAGATATAATAATGAATTTTGAGGAAGGGGACCTAGTCCTCAAATGGGATTAAAATAAGGCCAAATAAAGAAACCATACCAAGTTTGATAACTTATGGAGTGGTCCTTTTTTGATCTACATATGCAAAGAACATAATGCTTCTTAGATTTCCCAATTGGATGGATAGGTAATACCCATCCCATTTAATGGCATTCATTTGAATCCCTATTATTGAATAAGCATTGCATCCATTATAACATATTGTACATATTAGAATAGCTTTTGATTTCATCTAGGTACCTCACATAATTTTATTTTCTATTTTGTTATTTTTCAAAGTTCCTTAATAATTTTATTATATTTTATTTATTTTTTATCCTTTTTACTTCAAAAGAGAGGTTCAACTTGGTTGTAAAAACTATTGATTCCATACCCAATGGACTGAATAAGATAATGGTCTAGGTTCTCAAAGCATAACAAGCATGCTTCTGAGTGGAGTCACCAAAGATGTTGGTCAATTTTGGCCCATAGAAATTTTTTGCATGATTTAGTGAAGCAAATAGAAAACACAAGTAGGTAGTTTGCTAAAGCTAGATATCACACATGTTGATGAGTCAAAAGGAATGGTCAAAAGGGTTTGTTCACTTTTTTACCAATATCATTTGTGTTAGGTTACACCTCATGGGATATAACACCATGAAAGATATACGCATGTAAGGTGACCCTCTAAATCATTTTTGACTATGTTTTATAGGTCCATTTTAAGCTAAATAGACATTTTTATGGTGTTATATAACACACATATGGCAATCCTAAAAATAAATAATCATATGTTTCTATTAATATTGAAGTCTAGTTCATATGTGCCAAATCCTAGGTCCTATGCCAAAGTGAAAAAGGAGATATACATGGGAAAATATTGCTCATAACATAAGATTTTATATGTTTCCCATAACCAAAAAATCTTGACCATTGCCAGGATGTCACATGGAATAGATGTGGATCTGTTAGCTTGGGACTCTAATATATTCACCTAGAAAGCTCACAGGACTAGTGGACCAAATATTTTTGTCCTTATTGACCTTAATAACATCTCCTAAAATTTTGAGGCTTCTAAAACATTTTCTCTTTAAGTTGTGAGATTTTGAACATAGACATGCAATGTGGGATATTCATGTCAATGCCAAATTTAAGGATGGATTAAGACAACCCTACTAAACATAAATTTTATGGTCTTAAAACCATAAATGATGGTCACATGAGTATCATTTGATAGGGGTGAAGATGTCAACTTCAAGATCCAAAAAATAGTTATTGGAAATTCAAGTAGTGGGTCCCAACAAATTGATGGTCTACATTGCATCATAAATCTAGATCTAATAGTGAGTGCCAGTTAAAAGAGTCAGTGAATATTAGAAGAAAATGTATACATGACAAGTGTCAAGGACACATTAAACTAATAGGATATCAATGGTATGTGGGCCTTCATATAGATTAAAATCAATGGAGAAAGTGGAGTCAACTCATCAATGAGCTGAGTTATTTTTTAACAACCAATTAGATTAAAGACAAGCCCAAGATTCTTGATGAGGGTTGAAAATCTATTTTTGACCATGAAATGTAGGGGTTTATAGGGTCTTTTGAAACCATTATAAATAGTTCAAATACCATGAAATGACCTAGGTAATGTAGTTGATGTAAGGAACATGTAGGGATCACCATTAAGGTTAGGATATGGACCTCTGGTTCATATTTTGCTCAGGTAGATTTTTTATTATAGCAATGTTCAATGTTTTCAAGAGGATTTGTATATACACATATGGGTTTGGGTCCCTACAAAGAAAGGATGGGTCTTTTAGACTTATTATAATATATAAAAATGTTATATTTTTTATAGGTTTATACTGATATGGAAAATATAGGAAAATAAATAGTCTCAAATTGGCTTTCCACATATATATAGGTCTATGATCCAAGTATAAATTAGAAGTGAAACTAATGTGAAGGATCTTAAATATTTAGCATGGCTGTTTGTCTTGACAAGTAGCTTCCTAAAGGGAAATACACCATGTTTCAGTCAAGTCCATGATCATGAATTTTTATCTTTTAATAGGAGTTAGCATGAAGGATCAAATAAATATCTAATATTAGGGACTAAATCTATTATAATTTAAGGCATCCTCAAGTCCTTTGGGTACCTTATCACTCAACAAACCATATAAAATATTTTGATTGATCAAAAGGGTGGTAATGTTTTATCATTTAGGGAGCAAAAGGTGGTAGTTCAAGTTCATTTAACATGTGTTCTTTTTATAATATATTGTTTACCCATTCTTTGGGGTTGTCTCTCTTATTCTATATATCTTGGTCTATTTCCCTTTATAGGGGCTCTCAATTTTTATAAATTTTAGCATTTTCCTTTTTGAGACAAGGATACTAATTGAGGCTACTACAAAGTATGATCATTTGATAAGGTTAAACCCTATCAAAATATTATAAGAACTACCTTTTAAATCAATAGGATCAATTATTTTCCTATCTCTTATCTTTAATAAACATTTAGTGTGCTTGTGTATGGTAAATTTGTGAAGGAGACTCTTCTTAGTTTGTTGTCCTTCTACTTGCCTCTTTGAATATGTCTTTAACCCAATTGCAAGTCTAAATTAGTGTTTTATTTGGGACATCTTATATGAAATATTTATGTAATTGGTAAGATTGTGACATTGAGTAAGTCATGATTATCTTTTGTTGACCCGGTGTGGGTTAAAACTTATGTGAGTGTCCACTTAATTTTGGGGTATCACCTTGTTAATTTTCTTAGGAGCCCTTACTCTCTTTCTAACTCTTTTCCTATGAAACATTATGATTAGTTTTAGTTTTAGGTAAGCAACAAAGAGTAATTTAACCTACTCAAAAGGTTTAGCCCCAACATAGGTGACCCAAAACTTAGGGTTGTTCCCATTATTTGACCAAGGTTTGAACAAGGAGACCTTAAAAATATCACTACTCAGCTTAGGGTGTAATTCTAGCTTATAACTATGCCCACTAACCCACTTTTCCCACAGTCACTCTAAGGGTGAAAAATCTAAGGTTTGATCATTTGACATAGAGTGATCTCCAATGCACATGATCTAAATACATCATAATAAAGGTGATATAAAAATTAGAAGGTTCTAAGTGGTCACATTAGATCTAGCCAATATTATGTATTGGACACCTATGTCTAACTCAGATAATGACATTGACATAACTATATAGGTCTAGATGTAAGCATCTGAGGCCACAAAATAAAAATGTCTAGAATATGATGATTGATCTAGAATCTAGATATAGTATAATTAAAAACTATTCCATATTAGATATACATGCACATAGTATACCAAATAAGTATTCTTATTTCCATTTCATTGTACCATCAATCAATAGTTGTACTTTCTATTTTTAACATATCTCAACATTTAAATTCAAAATATTATTTATTTGCGTTTGAAAATTAATTGGCCTACAATAGATAATTTTATCACCCTTGTGATTATTAATTTAAATATTATTAACCCTATAATATATTGATCCATCTCAATTTAGGGTTAAACATTTGGTGAACCTAATTTTTGGTCCTTAAAACCCATAGATATTGATCTAGGGTTTTCTAATTATCTGTTATTGATTTTTGATTTAACAAGGGTCACAAGTTAATAATGAAATTACAATTTGTTATAAATATATCCAATATGGATGCATCTATAACCCTTTTTTGGATCTAATTTATGATTATAGATATAATTTTAATTATAATTTATTAATCAAACCTATCATTCAATGACATAGGCAAATTCATCAATATTTTGAGAAGGTTTTAAAACAAAATCAACATTTAATCTCTCTTTATAATTTTTTTAATACAATAGAGCAAGTGCATATTAAACCTAAAATCATGGAAGTGACCTTATTGACCAATTGAGCAACACACATGCTAATATCTCAATCCTCAAACTTATAAAATGATCTACTATCTATAAATATATCTTATATGTAGCATTGTGTGATACCTAGGTACCAAGTGATATTATATTGGATACTTTTATAGATATTATTTAATATATAATCCATAATGTAAATGTTATTGCCTTTTGTTTTAAATATTTTCCCTCAAAGGATATAGTTAATCAAGACTTACCTTTATCAATGAAAATTCATCTTCCCAGTCAAGAAAACCAAAATGAGTATGTGTAACATATCTCAAAGACATATAATGATGTTATTAATCAAAGTTTAATCTTAGACCTGTTATATAAGTCACCACCATATAAGGGTATTTTTGTGAGAACATTACATATGACAAGATTTCCAAGAAGTGTGGAGTCACCATATGTGGTCTTTGTATTGAATTCTATAAAAAGGACCAAGAAAAATATTTTTACTAAAAAGAAGGGTTTACCATACCAACATAACAATGAAATTAGTTTTCCTACATTTTTTCACATATCTTTTCATTAAAAAATAGATACAAAGGTTGTGATGAAATTTAGGACACCAAACAATACACTATTACATAAACTTAATCAACTTGTCTTATCCAATGCACCAAGGATAAAATTTTCATTCTTACTCGAGTATCCAAATTTGCTAATTTTGAAGCTTGTGGAATGTCAACTCATATCTCTCCCTCCTCATGAATTGACCTCTACCCAAAGGATATGATACTACTATATATTGTAACTATCACCAAGGCTTTGGGCATACTACTAATCAATTTTATAACTTGAAGCATAAAATATAAGAACTTATTGATAACCAATAGCTTAAATTTGATGAACCTCCAAAATATTTAGGGTCACAACTTGGTTACCATCAAATATATATTAAAAGTTCACTCTAAAAAAAATATAGAAGTGTAAATGGCATATAATGTGCATCCACAAAAACTACCTCAAATTAAACAAATCAAAATGCATCAATGAAAAAAAATATAACGATCAAATTATTCATGGGTGGTGATTAATTTTTACATAATCATGTTGATCCTACACAAATAAAAACTACTTGCAGTGTATGATAGTTGCAACAACTTGGATTTGATCTAAAAGACTTACATCATGAAGGAAGTTGCAAAGAATCATTGGGAAACATAATAATACCAATTGCTTGTGGTCATAAAGTGATTCAAACAAGGGTGGGTTATTCCAAAAATATATAAGTAAGCATTCATAGTAGGAACCCTTTGGTTATATCAAATGGAATAAAAAATTAACCAAAATTGGCAAGGTATATCCTTTTCTCATGAGGAAAAAATGGTCAATATTCAACATGATGTAAACTGACCTTATAATTCACAAGTTAATCATGAGGAGGAACATTCTATGCACCATTTTAAACTATACAACCATGATCTGAAAAATATAAATGATCCAATGTAAGGTTGAACACATCAAATATTCTAAAAATAACAAAAAATTTAAAAACATTCAAAAATATAAAAATATTTTCAACATTTACATGTTCTCTTGGGTCCTTTGAATATATGTTGTTAGTTCCATGTTGGTAGATAATGTATCATATGTTTATATACACACATGTATTTCATTCTTCTTTTGAGTGTGATATAAACATACCTAGGAACATGATTTATACACTTTTGCATGTTGGGCCTTCCCTCTACTCATTTCATATAGATATTGGGGGAATCCACTTATTTGATCATGATACACCCAATTTATATCTTTCTATGATCATTTTACATTATCATATTTGATCTTATATACTTATACATGCCTTTATCCATGATTATGTCTTTAGTAGTGTACTTGATATGTTATGTACTTAATGTTTTTACTAACACATATATCTAGTGACTAGTATGATATGCTTATGCTAGTTATTTATGTTCCATGATTTATTTTTTAAACTTACTTGAGTGTCTTTCCTTAATTTTTTGAGAATTTTAATATTATCTATTGATTATGGTCCCTATGAATTTGTTTGCCTATTCCTACATTTGAATATGTTATTACTTTTTGTATTGGATTTTGAACATGAATTTATATGTTTTATGGACATTTGACTAAGGCATGTCCATTTGATATTGTGTAATTTTAACATGCCCCTTGTTTTAAGTCTCCTTGGAAAATTATCTTTTATTTGATTTTGATTTATATTTTGTGTGTGTGTGATTTATTACTTGTTGAGATTGTATTGCTACTATTTATACATTTCCATGATTCACATCATGTATATTAGGGTTTTATGTGATCACATTATATGTACCTCATTTATATATCTACCTACACATTAGTAGCATAATGGATTTTATAGTAAGTGTGAGTGATGATGACACATTAGTAAGAATCATAAGACATACATAGGTTATATATGTAGAATATGGATATAAATATGAGGAAAACCTTTTATTTCCCCACACTATAAGTGGGAATCATACGCATAACCAAAGGTGCAGACATAGGAAGAGTAGAACAATAGTAATTTAAACACCTATGGTGGAATACATACCTAAAAAAGGTATATTAGTATTAATGAAGAGTTCATGTACAACCTTAGAAAGATTTTTTTATTTATCTCTTATTACATATAACATTGCACAATTATTTTTAGGTTTATTTTATGATATGTAGTTAAGTCCCTTTCATATATGCCATCAAATTTAACCAAAAATCACACATATCCATTTTATTTATTATTATTCACAATATTTGTTTGTTCAATTATGATTATGAGTGAAAATTAAAAAAATGGGTTTGAAATTCAGATTTAAATTTAGAAATATAGAACCTTAGAATGAATAATGAAACCCTAAGGAAAAACCTAGGGTTTTGTTATGTTCTAGAAAAAAATGTGGGATCACTAATACATTTTACCTTATTTATTATTTAATTATTCAAAAAAGTATAAAAATTTGAACTATTTAGATTATTTAATGTATTATAATAAAACATTGATTTGAATGTAAAATCAAAGTTTGATTGCACAATTATATTTACCATAGATATAAACAATACAAGGGTTTTGGATACTTAGAGTGCTAATATTTTGTCTAGGTTTGAGACTAAAAGTAGGTGATGAAAATGACTATAAAATAGAAGAGAAGTCACTCAGATTAGGAATAAAAGTGTTTAGATCTCTTTGGATGAGTCTATAAGGCTCATGATGCTATCTTATAATGAAAGCATATGTGATTTTTGATTTTATCCTATGAATACATGCCTCATTATTTTGTCATATGTCACTATGATTTCTTGAATATTTTATTCTTATGTAATATAAAGTGCTTGTTTTACATATAAATACAAAAAACTATGTCCTCTTTAGAATTGAGTTTCACTTTTGACACTAAGTTTAGTCTTGCCAAAGGGGAAAAGAGGTGGATTGAAATAACTTCAACCACTCCACAATGAATAATTGAGCACTATATATGTATCCAATACTCTAAACATAGAAGTCAAACCACAAGTAATTTTCCCCATTAGGTGTACTTATGAAATGGTTATCCCTTTATGAATGCAACCTACAATCTAGATTTTGACACTTGACAATGAGAAACTTGGTTTGGCTTAGGTGATTTAGACTTGGCTAGGGCATGATCCTTGTGGTTTAATTTTATATTGGGAAGTTTAGGGTAGTAATTTTGGATGTGCATAGGTGTATATATATTTATTGTTTGAGTATAAGTGATTATAAAGGATGAAATAGGCTTAGACCTATCATGCATTTATATATGTACTCTTTGGCTAATTTATCATGCCAATGACATGTAAAACATATGGATTGACCCATAAATATTATTTAAATTTGAAAATTAATAGTTAGTTGGTATGGGGATAATTTTGTCAGGTTGGACACCTCTAAAATTATATAAGTGTTTGAGCCTTAATAAAAAGTTTGAAAGGCATGAATATTGATTTGATGATTTGGATACATTATGAGTATGATTTTAAATAGTTTAGACATAAATTAGGGATTTTTCATAAGTGACTGCTACCAAATTTAGAAGGTTAGACCAATTGAAAGTAGGTTGATAGAATAGAAGGGTGTGAAAGATCCATATGTGTGTGCACAAGTCATGTAAGGTGAAGGTATGTCAACAGTGACATTTCCAAGTGTCTAATACCATATTTTAGTGTGTAAACCTAGGAACAATAAAAATATATTAAGAGTAATAAAAACCACACTTGCCCTTATGCCTTGTAAGAAAGAGTAAGGAACTTGTAAGGGGAGTTATTAATTTAATTAATTTTTAAATAAAGAGAAAAATAATGGGAAGGACCAATTTGTTTTAATTACTTTAGTTTTTGGTTATTAGAATAACATAAAAATATTAAAACTTATATTGTATAATATAGGGCATAAACCATACAAATATGAATGATAAAAAAGGGATTGATTTCATAAATATATATTTTTAATCTCATGGATTTTTTAGATACTATATTATGGATTATATATCATTTTATTCTTGTACATTTGGAAAAATTAGACCTTGGCTATTCCCCTCAGTTCTATACCTTTCCCACTTTTTAATGTCTTGTATCTACTCTATCTTATGCCCATGGGTCTATCTCTTAGTCTAACTAATATTAAGTTGATGATTCAAACCTTATATCTTGACCAAAATTCTTAAAAATACTTATCTTCCATCTCTAAATTTTTTGAGTCTATACCTACTTTCCTATTCCTTAGACACAAGTGTTTAGAATAAACACCTACTTCAACACTAGTGTCCTACTTTGACACAAGTGTCTAGTTCCATAAAGTCATCTAATTTTCAAGTGAAACATATCCTAATGGTAAGATTAAGTGATTTAATGTGAGTTAATTATCCAAAGGGATTTATATGAATACAAAATTAACCCTCATTCCTTCCTCACTTAACAAACACCTAGAAAAAACCTAAGGCAACTTATCAAAGCATTCAACTAAGCACTCAATAAAACAAATATTCCCTATGTTCTCCTATTTTCATATCAATCATAGGGAAAACATAAAAACATGTCTAAAGTGCTGAAGGAGACACCCAAGATATATATTTTCTAAGTTATAAACTAGGTCACTATTGTACTTACTTTGCACATATTACATGATTCACACACAAGATAACATGTAGAGGATAACTAAATCAATCTGAGGTAATCATAATAGTACTATATATGTAGGTAGAACTTATTGATATGGGTATTTGGGGTTATCTTGACATCATGGTCTTAATAACCCATTTTTTCCCAAGGTTACTATGAAGATGAAGAATTAGTGTTTTGCAAATTCATTAGGAGTTATGGTACATGACCTATATTTGAATGCACTAGAGTGAAGGTGAAGTCAAAACTAGAATTATCTAGTTGGTCATATATTTTTAAAATATGTATTAAATACAGGACACATACATTAGGTTCAGACAATAGTGTCAATGTAACTATCCCAAGATAATTCTGGTGTTTGTAGCTCTATAAGCATCCACTCTAAAATCTGACAATTATTCTAGAATCCTCTTCTAGTCTACTTTCTATTTGTTCTAGATCTAAAACTAAATTAATGTTAGAATAAGATTAGTAAATTACTTATTTTTTATTTATATATCTAATATATTTGTACTTATTATTTTTATCCTATCTTAGTTTAATAAACTCAACATATGTTTATATCTGAGTTTAACACCTAAACGGCTTGATTTAGAGATAGTTTATCATCCTTGTGCCCTAGGATATCTATACCAATTTAACCCTAGATAACCTTAAATATATAATCCAACTTAGGGTTAAAAATTTGGTGAACCTAATATTTAAACTCCAAACCCTAGGTAAATTAGGGTTTTTTGATTTTTTTTATTATTGATCCCTGATTTCTATAAATTTGTAATCATGTTTACTATGGATATATATATTAATTATTTCATGGTCCAATACTATATAGTATTTAATAATTTTTATATATCATTATTGATTAAATTAGTTCAATCTATAAGGGATCCAAAACCTACATTATTACATACTCCTTGTTTTAATGTTTATAATGAGATTTTCCTTCTCTCTATAAAGTGCTAAAGGGAGTGCATGAAATAATCATCCTCCCCAGGATATGTTAATACCTAGTCAAAGGATATTTATAACAAAACCTCACTCTTGGACTTGATGCACCATTCATCCCATTACAAGGATGTCCTTTTGGATGTATTACATATGACCATACTCCCTTGTAATGTTGAACCACCATATGTGGCCTCTATATTAAATTTCATCAAATGAATAGAGAATAATATATCCTTTGAAAAGGAGGATTTACCACCTCAACATATTATAAATGGTTATTTTCCACTCTATATCTAGGTGTGCATTTTCAATAAAATGGTAAAATGTGTTCTTGTGGATAATGGTTCAAGACTCAACATATAATTTCTCTCCTTAATTAGAATTAGAAATTCAGATTTGGAACCATATAATATGATAATAAAAGTATTTGATATTATTTCATGATGATTATTGGGACAAATAACATTGAATGTTATCATGGGTCCCTGTACATTACCCACTTTGTGTCAAGTTATGACATCTTTTTTGAATTATAATATTCTCTTGGGATGACCTTGGATACATGAAATGTATGTGGTTCCATCTACATTACACATATACATAAAATTTATTCGTCAGGGATCTATTTACATATGTCCAGTGGATACTAATCCCTTAAAACATTGTCTAGTGGTCGAACAACATAATAATACTACACAATCCTATAATCTTGATTTTGGTTTTAGATATTTATTCAAATATTATTATAAGTAATAAGGGTTGGGTAAAAATGATCAAGGCATCACTCAACCCATTTCTCCTATAAATAATACAATTTGACAAGGTTTGGGGTTTTCTAAAAAATGTTACAAGAAATAAGCATATCTCTCACGATATAATTTGTTTTAAAAAGGCCAAAATGGAATGTATGCATACCTATACAAGATATTTAAAATTAGTCAATTGTAATTTAATTGATGAGGGTGTTTCCCTAGAAATTTGTACAACATATGAGTTTTTAAATGATGAATCATTATTAGAGTACTTGGGGTAATATGAGGATCTATGTTCCTTGTATCATAAGAATAAGTTTTCTCATGCCACATTTACTCATGTTTACTTTAATGAGAGCAATGTTACTAATGTATAACATGATAAATCAAACACTATTCCTACCACACCATTTATCATAAATATATATACTTTGTTAAACAAAGAAAAAACCAAATATAACTTTAGAATGGATAAGGACCCTCAACCAGTTTTAATTATGATAATGATGTAGGATGATGAAGGGAAAGCCTATCGACAGGTCATACATTATTTTACTAAACTCGTTGCTTGGGATTATTTATATATGCCCAAGATTGATCCATTGGTCACAATGCATAAATATTATTGTACCCAGATACAAAATTGGTAAAATAAAAAAATCAAAAAATGCATCCTAAAGTGGCATTATTGGTAAAAGATGAAATTCAAAAGCTATTAGATGTTAGATTTATAATATCCATTTCACATTCTAACTGGGTGTCCAACATATCCTTATTATAAAACCCAATGGTGAAATTCACTATTGCATTGATTACAATGATTTAAACAAGGTTTATCGTAAAGATGATTTTCATTACCTAATATTGACATGATTTTAGATTTTATAGCTGTATACAAGACATTTTTATTTATGCATGGATTCATGGGATATAACCAAATCAAAATCAACCACTTAGATCAAGAAAATACTATATTTACCACTCCTTGGGGCATATTCTATTATAAAATCTGCTATTTGGAATAAAAAATGTAGGATTCACATATCAAAGGGCCATGACTCATATATTTCATGATTTTATACTAAAAAATGTTGAGGATTATGTTGATGATTTGCTCATGAAATGAAAACATCACCATGAATATGCTACTGATCTATGAAAAATATTTGAGTTCTTATGAAAGTTCAATGTTCTATTAAATCCAAAAAATGTGTCATCAGGGTATCTTCGAAAAAGCTCCTAGGATACATTATTTCTTAGCAAGGCATTGAGGTTGATCCCAAAAAGGTAAAATCTATCATAGAAATACCATCTCCAACAAATATAAAATAGTTACAATGTTTGTAGGGTCAAATTTAGGTTATTTTATGTTTTATTGCTCAATTGGCTAATAAAAAAATTCATCTCACATGCTTTCTAAAAAAAGACAAAAAATTCATATGGGATGATGTGTGTCAATGAATTTTTGATAAAATCAAAGCATATTTATCAAACCCACCAGTACTTATGACTCTTATTATAGATATACCACTACTTATTTACATATTAGCCACTCATGAGGCCCTTGGGGCCCTCTTAGCATAATTTTAATATAATAAAAAAGAACATGAAATTTATTATATCAGTCTCCAACTAGTCAATTATCAATGTGAATATACAACAATGGAAAAACTATGTTTAGCCTTATCTTTTACTACTCAAAATCTAAGGCATTATTTTATTAATAATTAGCTTCATGTTATAATTAAATAATATCCATTAACATTATTTATAAATAAAACACACTTAAACTATATGCATCACAAAATGGGATATGCAATTTATAGAGTTTTGTCTCAAATTTATAGCCCAAAATTTTATTTAAGGTCAAGTTATAGCCAGCCAATTTTCTACAACTACCTCACTAGATTCTTTTCTACTCATTGAATATTTCCATGATGACTTCAAGGCATATAATAAATCTTCCAATCCATGAAAAATATTCTTATATGGATCAAAATGTAGAGTAGGGGTGGGTATTGGTATTGTATTTTATATACTCAAGGGTGACTACATACCCTTTTATTATACATTAGCCTTTTTTGCACCAATAATATAGTCAAATACGAGGCCTTGATTATTAGATTATCCATAGCACACAAGCTTCATATAAGAGACATCAAAATTTTTGGTTATTACTAATTGGTTATCAATCAGGTTACCAATTATTACCAAACTAAATAAGAACATATTCGGCCATATAAATAAATGGTAGATAAAATCATAGAGACATTTGACACATTTTATATTAATAGTATTCCATATAAAGATAATTACCATGAAAATGCCATGGAAAGTAAAACATCCTTGATGATTTTTAATATTAATGATGATCATATAGAATTTACCATTATAAAGTTATGAGATCCTTCTATTTATTGTAAGAAAATTAATATCTTGGTCATTCTTGAAATTAATCATATTACTGTAAACATAGAATGGTACAATTATATTTATAATTTTCATATCAAACCATATACTAGACCATTTTACATGAAATGATAAATGAAAATTACAATGTGAATCACTTTGTTATGTTATTATTGGAAATGATATATTCAAATAAAGTTTTGATGGACAATTAATTTGATGCTTAAACAAAGATGAGGCCTACACTGCACTCTTGGGACTGCATGACAAAAAGTGTGGTTGGCATTTAAATGGACATGTCATGTCTCAAAAACTATTTCACCAAGTATATTATTATCCTACCATGGAATAATAATGTATCCAACATGTAAAAATATGTTTACAATACAAAAAATACAACAATTTGACTCATGCACTGTTAGATGAGTTACAACCAATTATTTCACCATGTCCGTTTTCCTTATGGGGTTTTGATTTAATTGGAAAGGTAATTTTAGTATCCACTGGTGGAAACAAATTTATCATCATAGCTAGAATATATTTTAAAAAATGGGTGGAATTAATTCCACTTGAGTTTACCATAAGGGATGATATATGTAGGTTTCTAATGACCAATATTATTTCCCATTTTGACATACCTTGAGATATTATTTTTTATAATGGACCATCATTTAGAAACAAGATGGTAAAATTATTTTTTAGTAAATATAATATTAATCATATATTTTTTACACCTTATTACCCACATGGAAATGGTTAGATAGAGGTAACTAATAAAATAATTGTCAAAATATTTGGATAATTAGTTTAAATATACAATATAGATTGGCACCAATAGATGGAATATGCTTTATAGACATATCAAACTAGTGTTTACACACTTACTCAGGCCATACCTTACTCTTTAGTCTATGGTATAGAGGTAATTTTATTGATTGACCTCAAGATACCATCTTTGCATGATTATCTTAAAGACATTGTAGAAGATAATTAATACCATGAAAAGAAATTGTATCAGTTAGAACAATCAAGTGAAAAATGCACATAAGATGTTGAGAAATTATGTGTTTATTAGGACTGTGTAAAATGAGCATATAAAATTTTTTTTGGAAACATAACTTTGATGTGGGTGACTTGGTAAAAAAATAAAATCAAAAATATACCAATGCATAAAAAGATAAGAAATGAAAGTTTAAACCAAATCGGTTGGCACCATTCATAGTTATAGAAAAATTTAAAAAATGTGTATACCACCTTGATACACTTGAAGGAAAACCTTTAAAAATTCCAATGAAAATTATGAACTTTCACAAATATATTATTTGAGAACTCTTCAAATATTCCAAAAAACCAAAAACATTCAAAAATACAAAATAATTTTTGGCACCTACATGCTATATTGGCTCGTTGGCATCTATGTGTTAGTTCCATGTTCATGGGCATCATATTAGCTACTTATACATACACATGTGTGTCATGATTCTATGTGAGTGTTATAAAAGTATACATAAATACATGATCTATGCTTATTTTAGATGTTGTCTTTCCTCTACTCATGTCATATGAATATTAGGGGCATCCACCTATATGATCATGATACTCACAAGTTATATTATTATATGGTCACTTTACATTATCATATTTTGAACTCATATACATACTTATACATGCCTTTATCTATGATTATATCTTACATAGGGTACTTGATATGTTATGCACTTGATTTTTTTACTAACACATTTGATACATAAGCTACTATGATATGTTTATGCTAGTTACTTATATTTTCCTTTATGCACTTCCTTGAGTGTATTACATTGATATTTTATTTCTTATTTGAGCATTTGAATACCCTCCTTTATTTTTGGCCCTTGTGCCTATGCATTCTTTCTTTAAAATTTGAATATTTTATTATTTTTGTATGGATATCTAAATATATTATCCTTGATTTTATGGACATTTGACTAAGTCATGTCCCTTTGATTATGCAACATTTGAACATGCCCCTTATTTTCAATCTCCATGGGATATTTACTTTTGACTTGATTTTGAGTGATTTTGTGTGTGGATTCATTTTCTTATTGAGCTTGTATTATTACTATCTATATTTTTTCATGATACTTATCATTAATCTTAAGCCTTCATGTGATCATATTTTTATATGAGTGTCAGTGCTACATTTATCTAGACATGTCCTTATATATGGCATATCATTACATTCATAGATTATATAGTTGTATTATCCTTTTAAGGTGAGGTAAATACCAATTTATATTCTCCCCTCACCTTAAATGGGGCGGGGGGGGGGTCATCAGTGGTGGCATGTTATAGAGGCAAGTTTTTAACATTTGACATAGTTTTTAGATTCAGTGGGGGTATGATTTGGAAGCATGTTCTCCATACTCATTCAATATTTGGTACTTATATAAATTTTAAAATTTAGTGGGGGCATGTAAAATATGCATGTCTTATACACATTCATAGTTTTTAGATTTAGTGGGGGGGAATGCTTTGGAAACATGTTCTCCACACTTATTCAGTATTTAGTATCTCTAGATTATAGTGAGAGCTTGTTTTGGAAACATGTCCTTCACATTGACACTTATTTTATTTTCCATATTTATCTATATATAGTAGAGTAATGCTATGGAGTCATGTTATCCACACTTAAACAATTTAAAAATTGGCCAAAGCACATAGTTATATATAATTTAGATTCATAATTGTGGTATAATTATATACATTGGTACCTTTATTACACATAGTTTCAACATGAAACATATCCAAGTTGCATATGTTATTTAACGTAAAATTATTATTACAACATCCAGATTAGGTTAAGATTCAAAACACTCTCAAGTACTATCATCACCCACTAGGATATACTTTTATGAACTATATTTAGCCAATCTACTATAGTAGTTGGTTCATTTTTGGTATGGTTGAGGTGATTAAATCACTCAATCTTGCCAATTTTTTAGGTTGGACTTGATTATATCATATATCCTTACCAATTTGAAAGTATGATTTGACTTATTTCACTCATTCTCACTAGGTTATAAGTATGATTGGGCTACATGATTGAGCTAATCTCAACTATCGAGTGGAAACTCACCTTTTCTCCAAGGTTGGGGGCATGTGCCTTCCAATATCTCTCTCTATCTCTTTATATATATTAACTTTATAGATTTATATATATTTATCCTAATCTTAGTTTCATAGCCTTACATTGATACACATTTCAAATCAACTTGACAATATTCAATGTAGTTACATCGATACATAGGTGTACTCTAGAAAATTTATTTTTCAATTCAATCATTTAAAATACTTTTAATTCTAGATTATATGCACTGATTATATACTAAAACATGCCCTTGGTTTTAGGTCATTCATTAAAAAATCACTCAAGTTGGACTCAAGTAAAGGCAAAGTGTGTTATACACAACCATATACACATTCTTTTCATTTAAACTAGTAATTTCATTACTAGATTAAAGGGGTGAGGAATGTAGACACAATTTTATAGATTATATAACATCTTCTTCATATACTTGGTAAACTCAGACCTTATTTTTTCCTCTTAGTTATATACCTTTCTCACTTTTTTAAGTCTCACATCTTCTCTATTTTTTGCCCTTGGGCATATCTCTTAGCCTCACTAGCCTTATGTTGATGCCCCATACCTTATATCTTTCCCAAAATGCTTAAAAGCTACTTATATTACACCTATACAAGTTTTAATTATGTACCTACTTTCTTTATCCATATGCATTAGCTTTGAGGATAGAAACCTATGTCAACATTAGTGTTGTGCTTTGACACAATTGTCAAGTGCCATAAAGTCATCCAAATTTTAAATGAAACATATCATAATGGTTAGTGTAAGTGTTTTAATGAGAATTATTTCTAAAAAGGAATTGATATAAATAAAATATTAACCCTAATTCATTCCTCACCTAAAAGACACCTATAAAAGACTCATAACAACTTATCAAATTATTCTATCAAGCACTCAATAAAAAGATTACCTATTTTCTCCTATTTTCATATTAGTCACAGAGATATCAAAAACAAAGTTTGAAGTACCAAAGGAACAACCCAAGAGACATATTTCCCAAGTTAAAATCTAGGTCACTATTTTACTTATTTTACACATATTACATTCACACATAAGATAACACATAAGGGATAACTACATAAATTTGAGGCCCTATTCAAAGTATTATATATGTAGGTAACACTCATTGATAGAGGGGTATTCAAGGTTATCTCAGTACCATGTGCCCACTAAACCATTTTATCCCAAGGTCAATATGAAGATGATGAATTAGGGTTTTGAAAATTCATGAAGAATGACAACCCATGACCTAGATCTCAATGCACTAGAGTAAAGGTGAAGTCAAAACTATAAGAATCCTAGTGGTCACATCATTTTCCACTAGGTATTATATATAGGACACCTACATTAGGTTCAAATAGTAGCATCAATGTAACCATCTTAGGTTGATGCTAGTATCTAAAACTCTATAAGTATCTTATCTAAAATCTGATAACTATTCTAAAATCCTCTTCCAATCTAATTTTTACCTATTTTAGATATATAAATGCATTAAAAACATAAAAACTAAGTACATTACTTATTTTTCATTTCCATATTTAAAATAGTTATACTTGCTATTTTTATCCTATCTCAGTTTAATGAATTTAACATATGTTTACAACTGAGTTTAACACCCAATTGGTTTACTTTAGAGATAATTTATAATCCTTGTGCTATGGGATATATCTAACCCTTTAGCCATAGATAAACTTCTAATACAGAATCCAATTTAGGGTTAAACAACTTTAAAATACATAGTTTTCAATTTTGACACAATGATGACTTGAAAAATGGGATAAAAATTTGGGTTGGACTAACCTTAGACACTCCCCATTGAATAACTAAGCATTGCCTATATTCCACTACTTTTAATAGGGCTCAAATTGTACATATTTCTCCCACTAATGTGTGTGTGTGTGTGTGTGTGTGTGTGTGTGTGTGTGTGTGTGTGTGTGTGTGTGTGTGTGTGTGTGTGCGCGCGCGTGCGTGTGCGTGCACACCAAATCATGTGGATGAAATTCTAAATTTAATTTTGCCTAGGTTATCATTCGGTACAAGTATCCAATTGATATGTAAAATAAAATTTATTCCCATAAAAAACTTTAGATCAATGCTAAAGTAAAATAATAGTAAGCTATATGTCTATTTTATCTTTGGATGCCTCTATATTTCAATCAACACTTGAACTTTAAATGATATAAAGGGACCTCTATATATAATGTTCTCATGTTAATTAGGGAACTATTAACATACACACATTGACCTAATAAAAACCAAAAAGATAAACTAATGTGACCCAAATGGTGATGTACTTGAATAAAAATCAAAAGATATGCCAAGATATTATTTATAACATCAGACCATAATCTAAGATTATAGGCATTATTTTGTACACATGAAATTTAGAGATGGAATAATAATACCATAGATCACCGTGATATAATCAATAAATATTAATAAGGTTAAAATGGAAGAATACATAATCTAATGAAGTAATTTTTTTGTAAGACCACAAAAAATGCACCAATAAGTACCCTATTCATAAGTGAGAATCTATATGTGTAAAGACACATGAAAATCATTGTAAAAACAAGGCTCATACCAAATTTGGGTTTCTATAAATTCCTCATTTAATCTTGTACTTAAATTTAGTGTTAAATACTTATTTAAAGGGATAAAATATAATGCAAACCTATTTTCATGCCTTAGTGTTCTATAATATAATAAAATATAGTACATAATAATACTCACTAAAAATACATAGACATATATAAATATGAATTATAAACATAAATCCCTCAATCAGCTCACTTGAATATATATTAAGAGGTTATTATGTGATAACATATAGATGATGCAAAGCCTTGGGGACCAAAAAAAAATCTAAAATATTCTAAACTAGAAAACAAGAGAAAAATTCACATAGTCATGCTAAGTTTTATATGGCTTGAGCCAATTGCCATTGAAATATCCAAGGAACATCTCACTAAGGTGTATAAATTTCAAGTTTTAGTGTCTATGATATTATGTATAACATATGGTTTTAACTAATAAATCTAAAGCTTGCTTGAGTGACTGAGATATTTGGATTCATAAAGAAGGACTAGGGTATCCTCAATAAATATCTTATCATTAATGTGTCTATTATTCTAGGCTTTTTTTCAAGCCTTTTTTTATAGTTTAGATCAATTAAGTAATAGTTCACCATTCATCCAATTTTAGTAGGTCTTTAAGACATGCAGTCAAAGATTCAACATCATTAAGGTGGCCAACTTGGATGATGTATAGGGAAGGCATTATAAACTCCATGGGGATGATAGATTGTTTACTGAACATAAGATGAAGTAGAGTGGACTTGTTCAGTTGTTTGTAGTTGGTGTGGTATGCCTAGAGTACTTTAGACACTTTTTCATCTTAGTAACCATCAAAAATATTGGTGAGGAAATTCCCTAGTATCTTATTTAAATAATCTACAATGCCATTAGCCTAAGGGTGATAGGGATTATCTTATGATGTATGACCATAAATTTAGAAATTAGAATTCATAATTTCATTGAAAATGTGGGTCCCCCTATTAGTGGTAATATTAAGGGGGCATCTATACTTACTTATGACATTATCACATAAGAAGTGTGTGGCTATAACTATAATGTAATTATTAGTGGGTATGATATTGGCCCATCTAGTGAAAAAATCTATTACAACAATGATGTAGTATGCGCTAGTTTTGCACGTAGCTTGAGAAATGGGTTCTAAAAATTTTATGGTCCAATTTTTAAAAGGTACATGTGTGAGGATGGGAATTAGAGGCATATCATCTTGGTGATTGAAATTCCTAGTTATTTGGAATATTTCAAACTTAAAAACATATTCCTTAGCATCATGAAAAATAGTAAGCCACCAAAAACCAAATAGAAAAATTTATGGGATGTTTCCTCATCGATAAAGAGGCCTATATTGATTCATTCATGTGACTCCTAAAGAATATTTTCATTCATGCTCAAACATACACCATCAATTTTTTTTCATGATTTAGTTTATATGGATCTCCTCTTATAAGTTCGTATGGGGAAACTTAGATGGCTAATTGCTTCTTCTCTTTTGAAAACAGGTTTTTAGGTGAAATACCAAAGGTGAGGAAATAAAAAATCTTGACAATTACTCCTAGATGCACTATACTTTATATATTTAGGAATCTGGGATATCATCCTTGATTGGGTGCATGGCCTCCCTGGTGTTTATTCAGGAAAGATGATCATGTCCCAAGTTATGTTTACTTGGATTTATAATTATCAATAATTAGAATTCTTGGAAGAGGAAAATCCATAAACAAATGCACCCGTGGAGAACATTTTTGTTAACTATATATTTTAGGGCCTCATGGTTAATGAAAATTATAAAAGGAGTGGACAAGAGATACTAATAGAAATTTTTGAGTGCATGGATCATTATTAAATCCTTAGTTTAAGTTGTGGTGTAATTTTAATCAACATGAGTGAGATTTATGATTGAAAAATAGATCAATTGGTCAATCTTATTCTCTCCTAGTTGGGCCAAGATGACATTAATTACCATTCCTGAGGCATTAACTTAAACATGGAATAGGGTCTAACAATCTAAGAGCTATAATATGGGTGTGTTAGATAATTTATATTTGAAAATTTCAAAATATTCATCCTCCACCTCTCCCTATATGAATGGTTAGTGTTTCCATAGGATCTATTCTAAAGGTGAAATAATCTTAGCATAATGTCAGATGAATTTTTAGTAGTGACCAATATGTCCTAGGAAAATGCACACATCCTCATAGTTTGTAGGATCTTTAAGTTGAAGGATAATTTACACTTTTTAGGATCAACTATAAAACCTTATTTATAAATAACATGCTTGAGAAGTGTTCTAGAGGGTGTGGAAAAAGCACACTTCTTAAAATTTAAGTAAATTTATATCTATCAACAATGCTCAAACATGAGCCACAAGTTATTGTGGTAATCATTTACAAGGACATATGTAGTCCAATAATTAGAATATACTTATATGAAATGATGGGAAACATATTTGAAGGAAATAATAAATATCTATGAGAATATTTTAGGATCATTATTTAAGCCAAAGGGCATCATAATTGTAGACAACAGATCCCCATTTTATCATGAAGGTAATATTTGGCTTGTCCTTATACTCAATATGCACTTGGTGGTACCTAAATAAATCATTAGTAAATGTGTATATCTCACAGGCTACCAACCCATAAATGTTTTCCTCAATGAAGGGTGTAGTAAAGGGGTATGTCATACATGCAACATTAAGTAGTTTGTAGTCAATGTAGACTCTTATGCACCCATATTTATTAACACTAATAACCATGGGACTTACCCATTAAAACTCCTCCACTAGGAAGATAAAACTTACAACTAGCATGTTCTCAATTTCAATCTTTACCTTATCACACATGTTGGGGTTAATCTGGTATGGTCATTTCTTTACAAGTCATGCACTCTTGACCAAAGTGATATTCATCTTCCCTAAGGATAGATTTAATACATTAATTCCCTTGTATATTTTTAAGAAGAGATCTTAAAATTATCAGAGAAGTTCAATGATGCATGTGAGCTATGTGTCTGACTAATAGTCACCAATAGTATCAAAATTTATCTTTTCTTTACATCTAATATTTACCTTGATCATTTTAAAATTTTCATGGTAGCACTAGTGTCACTTGAATGGTATGTCGAATACTTTATGTTCCCCTTGAGTGGTTTCCTTATGTAGGTTACTAGGTTATCCCTCATCAAACTCTTATTACACTTTTCACAACAACTTTTACTTTTTGGATATATGTTTCTAGTTGCGTGCCATCCACACACCCTCATCTTATTCACTAAAGTCATTGTTCACACTTTATTTCCCTAATAAATTTGGTAGGCCTAACCCATTTTATCCATATAAACACATTACCTATTCCTCCATGATGGTATTTTATTCAAACATGACACAACATATGACTTAAAAATGCTTAGATAGCCTTTATTCTATGGAGGAAAAAAATAAAATATGAAAAAAATATTTTTTAGAGCATTATAATTAGTCATTTCCCTATGTTTCACATTTTCATTATACCAAGCACAAACCCAAGCACTTAATGACTAGTAAAAATCATGAACCCAAAGTTTGGATGGTAGAAAAAGAGGGATCCTTACCCATGTTAATTCAAAAGTGTGTAAATGTGCATATGTTTGGAATCACTAATATACACCAATAATTTCAAATAATGATTGATTTTATCAAATAGAGAATGCATGGCATCTCTAATTTCTATCCAAGTCAAGAGGTTGGGTTTATGAGTGGTCCACCAATATGTGATAATGTTTTTTATATTATACACTAGGGTACTAATATAATCCTAATTATATGGGGAACATGCCTCCAAATCCTATACACAGTTTAAGATCATAAGAACTAGTAAACCAGGCTAGTTTGGAAAGATGTCCCCTACTTATTCATGAGATGCACTTAACATGGGTCACAATGCATGGTACCCAAATTTTATTACAAGATGGGTTATTCTTGGGACTATCATAAATGATATTTTTAGCTTTTTAAGATTAAATCCTTGATATTATGATTCCACACTTACATCTATTCTCCTCATAATAATCCTAAATCTATCACTCATAGGCAATAATAACATCAAAAACTAACTAGGTATCATCCCAATGTAGGACACCTTATGCATCAGGGTCCAAGTTATCCACTCTTAGTGTAATAATTTGTAAATATTATTGATTTCATCCTTGATATCAACACTTTTGATGTAAAAATTTCCTAGTTATGTTTATAGAGGGATACATATGTGCTCTCTACCATTTTAAAAATTGATGAAGTGATACTTGAAGTGAATGTTTGAATTATTCATATAACACCATGGATTACTAAGTAATTGTGGGTGATTTTCAACCTCTAAAAGTTTAATTAATTTTAAATATACCTAAAACTTTATGCCCAATATCTCTAGGTTGGCATTAGGAATATTTCCCATACGTTTGGACTTAGTTTTATTTTCCACTTATAACACATGGGGTGATGGTCATAGAGGGCGCTTTCCAATTTTTTGGCAATCATCCCCTATTAAGATATTGAATTTTACACATGTGTCTACAAGAATATCACAAACTTGTCACTCATTTATATCTTCATCTAATAGTAAATATTTATCATAACCTAAGTTCATGGTGACTCATATGTTTTGTGTTCTATCCATGTTTGGGCTTATCACATTAGTGGGATATTTATCCTTATATTCAATTATAAGGTTCTTCAACATTACAATCATCCCATCAAGGTGCATAACATATACTAGTTCTATGATATCATCCCCGCATGAATCATTGGTCACTTGGGGCTAGGGTGTTCTTATTGATTTCTATTCTAAGTATAAAAAATGTTCAATCTCCCCTTACATATTATGTATGATGTCCATGGCCTCCTATAGGATTGATTTAATATGTACTCCATTGGTGTATGGTACATCTTGGGAGTTAAAATGTGCTTGTAAGCTTCATCCTTTCTTAATTTATACCTTAGTCAAATTTAGTATTTAATTGAGTGGTTAGGTTGCTCTTAATTATCACCTAAAACTTAGGATTTGAATTTATATCCATTTGGAATTTGGGGGCCATTGAGTGGACTTATGTCCACATAAAATCATTCTAACACCATTTTCAATACTAGTTTTGGTGGTAAGTTTTTCATATAAATCTTAGTAGTCCTTGACCCTATGATTTCTATGACAATATGCTCAAGTGGGGTGTGTAGGATAATTATGCTAAAAATGTTTTGGTGCCCCAAACTTGTAACATCCACAAGGTGGGAATATTACACCAAAGTGTCATCCTTCCCCATGGACTCTTTATCTACATTACTACCCATATCCATCATATGGTTGGTCTAAAGGAACTATTACCACATGTATTACATATCAATCTCTTAGTTCATTGATCACCATATAATTACCAATATTATGCATGGTGGTGTTATAAATATTATAATATCGTGAGGTTTGGGCTGGGTTGCCTATGGTAGTATACATAAATTTCACACATCATGACCTTGTCCACATAACTCATAAGAGGACATTAGGGCATGTACCTTCTTCTTAGTAAAACTATTCTTATTGTGACCCTATATTTCATATTTTGGGAACCATAATCCACTATGAGTGTCATGCATGTTATTATAAACTATCTTCTACATCATCAAATTCATCTATCAAAGATTTTCCTCTAAATTCAAATATATCATATAATCCATTCTTTTAACTACTTTAATGTTTAACATAGCTTATAGAGTGTCTTAGAGCTCAGTGAGGTTTATTATCTCCAAGGTACATAAATAAGGGGAAATAAATCCTTTGATGAACCATTGGGCATGATGTAGTGGATGGATTACATAAGAGAGTTTTAACACTAAGGTTTTAAATTAGGTTTCATAGGCAAAAATGTTGTCAGTTGCTTCCTGATTAATATCATTTGTTTTCATGATAATCCATTTCTCAAAATTAGGGATATTGAAATTAATTAGAAAATATACCTTTTGGAGGTCATGGTACAAATATTCTAATTAGGATCATGCTTCCTATAACATGCATGGGTACAATCCTATAATGTTTTGATAAATTGACTTACCTTTCTCTTAGGTTTTGTAACCCCTTTGGTGAACCAAACGAGATGACACTTATGGACATGTTATACAACATTTTACATACCCTAATACTCTAATAGGATAGGAGACAATTTTTAGATGACTTTCTCTTGTTGTGATGGAATGCCATCTATGAGCATTCCTAAACTTTGACCTCTCAGGGCATTTACTTATATTGATGGTATAAACCCACTACCTAGTACACTAGGTGGTACTATTATCCCACTAACCATTTGAACAACATGTTGGGGAATTGGTTATCCTCTAGCCCTGGATGTTCCACCTATTGTCAATTTGCTTGGTTGAAGGGTTGAAACCCCTCTAGTTTGTGTTGTTTCAACTTGCATTACTTAAATTTAGGATGTGTATATTCCATTTAATTCCTCATTTTTATGGGATGATATAGATTAATTAACCTCAATAAGCCACCTCCCTTTTCTTTATGCTATAAAACCTTTAGTCTCTACTATGATAATAATACACACTTTTTATTTATTTTTTTAAATTTATATAAAGCACTTGGGAATGCACTTCAGGTCGGAATAGATCAAGTGTTGTCATGGTGGTATCCACTAGCTTAAAATTTTTAGGGACTACCTCAATGTCCCTCCCAAAGACTCACTCCTGCTCCTCAGTGTTTACATTTTTCACATTAGGGATCAAATATTTTGCATTTGATGTCTCCTAATTCCATTCCCTTATTTTTTAGGTGCTCATGGAATTTATTAAATAAAAATACTTCCCCCACCTATTGTCCCTTGTAGCCACTCTCTTTGGATGATTCTTCTCATGCCCACACTTCTATAACTCAAGTTCACTTTACTTTTGTATACACAATATTTTTAAACTTTATCAATTGCTTATGTTTTTCTCTTGTTATAACCCATTAAGTTTTAATATCTATAAGTGAATACCTTAAACGGTGCTCCAGTAAAGGGAGGGAAGACTATTAGTTCTTTACAATATTGTTGTTCCTTATACCACCACTTAAAATCATCACAAACCTCTCTTATACATTTCCTTAAGCTTTGACACCTCTCTTACACACTCCTCCAAAACATTCACCACCTCAAACATCCCCTACCTAATATAAAACCTCTTTCTAAATTTTACCAAACAAAGTGGGCCTAGGCCAACCCTGTAATTAAAATATATGAGCACATCACAGGATTAGGTTGGCCTCATCCAACCCAGTCTAGGACCTAACTACTTTATTTATTAAAGAATAGGTTTGATTGGGACTAATCTATTAGATAAAACTTTGAAAGAGTTTATGGTTAGAATAAAATATATAAACACATCCTTTTTGCCATTTCATAGAGAGAGATAAGAGTTAATCATTCATTTGTGCTTCTTTGCAATCTGCTCTTCCACCATTTTACTTGAGGAGTCATTGCTTAGGGTTTAAACTTAGAGAGAATAATCTTATCTTATGGAAAAGTGATGGATGGTTAGGAGAAATCATATAGCATAGATATAACCTATCTTAGTGATCCTTACAAACCATAACAACCTCTTTCAAAACATCATTGGCCAAGGGAGAGATTAATCCTTGATGGGTTCATCTTCAAGGTATGTATCACTAACTTTTACTCCTTTATTTTAGTAGATATAAGTACCATAAGTAATGAATTTTGATGTATTTCTCTCTCCATACACTAGGGTTATATCTATATTAACTTAATTATAATTTTTATATTCATGTTTACTTTTATATTATTACCCCCATTTTATACCACATACTTTAATTAACACTAGGTTAGATTTTACTTTTACTTTGTCATTTACTTGTGATAAGAAAACATAGGATCTAGCTAAGGTTATCACATGGTGTTATTTGACTAGATGATTTAGGAACCTTTATAGTGATATTTTTTTGGTAAAGGACCCCTTGGCTAGGTCTAGTGAATCATACTGGTCATGACCGTAATTATCTAAATGTACTAATAAGTGGAAGGGCTAGTGTGATTTATCTTATCCGATCTAGGATTGCTATGTAGATCAAATTAACTTTCCCTTATATTAATTCTGATTAACCTAATGTGAATCTAATCCTTGTAGGTTTTCCTTCATGTCTTCATTTATTATCCTCTATTATATATTTTTATTTTTATAGTACTAGATTTAGTATATTGATATAGTCTTAACATTCCATGCACATGTTTAACACATATTCATTATGATCAACTTTATATTTCTTTGTGTAGGTCATCTTCAATAATAAGTAACTAGATTTATTGGTTTAATTTAGTTCACTTCTTTACGTACAGGTTTTCCAACTTTGTCAACCTAGTATAAAAACAACATTAACATCTTCAAAAATTATCAAGTTCATTCCTACCATATTATTCATTTCTATTCTTCATTTATAGTCCTATTTTTCATAGTTTTTAGTCCATAAAATTGTAACCCTACAACGATCTAGGTTGACTATATTAACATAGATTTCTATCTTGAATTCCTATATAGAATACTTAGTAAACCTATTTGAATGTGTTCTTCTGGCTCTTGATTAAACATAAAACATTGACCTTATAAATTCTATTATGTATTATTTGCATACATGGTCATCTAAATTAATTTTGTACTCCTCAAACAAAGGAATTAACTTATCTTGTTAGTAATTAATTCACTTTTCATTTTTTTCTTTCTTAGAGTAACACATACTAAATATGAGGTTTTTGATTTATCTATTTAATCACACTATTTTTCTTTTTCAAACACTTACAAACCATATAACATCAAAAAGCATTAAAAACTACCACCCAATGTCTACCTACTTGGATTTCATCACCAAGGGGGAAGTTGAGTTGGTTTTATATATAAGTATAAATACATTATTGATGGTATATATTGGAAAATTATCCAACACCCTTATCAACATATAATTATTAGGTGAGGGGGTAGGCCCCAATACCAATCTAGTACCATCACCAATATAAACCCCTTTCAACCTCAACTACCTGAAACCATCTTTAGAGTGATTTTCTAGTTCTTTTTAGCTAACTCTCAGTCACACTTATTTCAAAAATTATCATAACTTAAAAGATTTAGGAATGTCCACTTAGATTAACATTTCTATTTTTATTGTTTTCTCTCTAATAATTATGCGTTGTATTGTAAAACTTGTATCAACCAACATTGGTGTAAGGTTTATGTTATGTGCCACAACTAGATTGATACGGTTTTTTTTTCAATTATTCTACACAAAAATTCTAGATTTTATACAATAATAATTGTCAACACCTATCTTTACCCTTAGAACATAGTTTGTCTAATCAACTGTGTCTCCTATAGTTTTTATCTTTCTAAAGGATAATCATCTTATCTAACCTAGTTTTTTATAGGCTAGTCAATTTTATTTTAAACAAAACACAATCAACTAATCCAACTGTGTCCTTTCCTCAAATTTTCTAGTGGTCTTCTCTCTAGACTCTATCGACCCTAGTCAACTTTGTACCTCTTGGTTAATATTATTTGGTATTTGATCAACTTTGCTCTTATTTTCCATCTCTACTTTCTAATCTTAGATTCTTATTTCAAGCATCATTAAATCCACTATCAAAATATTTTTGGATAACCTTAATCCATATATCATTCTTTTCTTCCTACATTTAATACCCAAGAGGATTCTCATGCTTGGATCACTTTTGCTCATCCCTCATATTTGGACTATAATATGGTCTAAATTACTCCAACTAATGACATTTATGGATCAGATCTATTTTAAACTTATCAAGATAATTATTTATTTAAATCATCTTATTACACTATAGGGGGAATTGACACAAGTTTAACCCTAAACCCTATAATAAATATTGTAAACACCAACAACTTGTCTCTTAACAATCCTCCACCTAACAACCCTACCCCTTATAAAAATTTAGGTAATGTTCCTCCTACCAATCCTAAAAATCCACTGTAAAACATTAATAACCCCAATCCAACAATTGATACCCCTAAAATTATTGCATAAATAGTGCAACAAATGAACATAATTCAAACATCTAATACTTCTCAAATGATGCAAATGCAACATCATTTGTTAAACATGGTTAATCAATCTCTTATTCACCTTCCCCAAAATAACCAAAATTTCATCCCTCCACCTCATAGATATGCCACTATAAATATCATTCCCCAACCCATTACACACAATAATATGCTCCAAAATATTTAAAATGAACCTTTATCTCACTTCATTATTTATATTGATATTGGCAATATCTCTCCAATTATTAAGAATGATGGGAATAAAGATGTTGCATCTATCCTTAAAGCATTTGGTAATATATATAAAGAAAGGATTAAAACTAATACCTTCACCACTACCAAAATTTTAGTCAAAACATTCACAAGTGATGTATTATAATGGTATAATCAACTCCCTCAACATTCTTTATAGCAACTTGAGGATCCAGTCAATCCTCTAGTTAAGGAATGTCAATACAATAATCTTCCTAAAAAATATCTTAGCCATTTCATTAATGATAAACAATCCCCTTATGAATCATCTCATGATTTCATTAAATATTTGAAATATTTTTATCATAAAGTTGATCAAGATATAACTAATGATAACCTATTCAAACTATTCATAATCACCTTAACACATTCCCTTCAATATAAGGTTAAAACTTTTTCTCCCTAAACTCTAAACAATGTTGTTGATCAAACTAAAAGATAAGACTTTCTTATGAAATAGTTTGAGCCCAACATTAAAACCATCAAGGGATATTTATAAAACTCCTCTAATGTAATCACTGGCAATTCTCCTCAAACAAAACTATGAGTAACTAAAATGGATAATCGACAAGATTCCCATGCACCCGTAACTATTAAACAAATGAAATAAATTTTAGCACCTTCTAAACCATTCAATTACACCAATAATCCACCTGCATGGTAAGATCCTAACAAATTTGATGTGTTTCATGCCGATGTCGATCATTCTCATGAAACATGTCTTGGGATTACCATATTTATTATTTATTTTATGTTAGGATATACATTCAATCATGACACTATGATATAAATACATCATCATGATTTTGTTAATGGCTTTCAAAAGAAATAAAAATCCAAGCCTTCTTCCTTTAATAACCCAAAAACATTTTTTACATTTAACCCATAACATTCAAATAAGGATATCTATATAATTGATGCTGACTATGATCAATATTATACCAATTCTCAATTTGTGAGTGTAACTAAAGTCAATTATTGATGTAAAGCAACCCACAAATATATCGTCACTAAGCCAAAGAAATCATCACTCAAATAATAACTTCTTAAAGACACCACTACCATACCATCTGATACAAACAAGGAAACACTTCCACAATCTAAACCTCAAACTACTTCTCTTCCTAATTAAAACATTTTACCCTCGAAGCCTCATGATGGTTCTTCATATTATAAATCTCAATGGAATTTATCAGATGAACTCAAATTTATGCCTTATAAAATACCCCTCATGTAGTTAGGTTGCACTTCTCCATATCACCACAAAATCTTAATGCAACAATAAGACATTGAAGAACCTCTTTCCATTAAAGTATAAAAACCTCTTCAAAATCCTATACCAATAAAATTACACACTATTGAAACTATTTTTCATTGTTCCAAACCTTCCATATAATTCCTTAAAGAAGATATGATCAATTATAAAATTCTCTTTTGAGCCAATGACCCACATATTTTCATTAAAATCATAATTAATACAACTCTTATTCAAAAAGTCTTAGTAGATGAAGGGTCAGGGATTAATGTTACATCCCTTTGGTTAATTCAACAATATGGGTATAAAAAATATCACCTCAAACAAAATCATCTCACATGTCATGGATTTGACAAGATGAATCAAAAACCACTTGGTTGTATTTAGATCCCACTCACTATTAGACCCAAGACCATATGTACCAAGCTCATGATTCTTGATTTACCATTATCCTATAATATACTTCTAAGTCACCCCAAAAACATCACATGAGGGATATTTCCTCCTTAGGTAGTCAATGTATCAAATTTATCCAAATGGAAAACATTATAAACATGATGTTGATCCTAATCCATAGATTATATAGCTACATAAACTCAAATCTCAATATCATATTCTAACAATTTCATGGATTAATAGTACACCTTTACCTAAATTTGTTAACATGAATCCAAATTTATAGGTCACTCTTGAAGATTATAATTATGATGAGCCAAATTATTGAAAAACACTTTAAATACTACTAAGTTACCTCATTATATTTCAAAATGGCTTCCTCCATCTGTGTACCACATGATCATATCATCCCTCTTATCAGTGAGATCACTGAACTTCCTCCATGTAATGCACATGAATCTTATTACACATAAGATGAATTCACATGTAATTAATATAGTATGGCCAAGTTATTTCAAGACCATTTAACCATGCCACCTCAAAAATTTAGTGATCTAGGTATATCCCCTTCTTATTCTCCTCTAGAGACATGTTCATGTACTATCTCTCACACTTATGATGACAACTATATCATGACTCAATCTCAATCATGAGACTTGGATGTATAACACTGTCAACAAACCTTAGCTAAAATACATGATTTAAAATATGATTTACATGTAATTTCAAGTGATAATGAGTTATAACCTAAAAGTCATGTATCTCTAATTAATCCTCCTCTTCTTGATACCCCTTGGGTTGTTGAACAAATCTTATCTCTTGATAATTTAGAAAGTATAGAAACTTATTTATCACCAATCAATATACTATATCTCCTTACTTATAATTATTATATAGATATAAATGATGCTATCCCCCTCACTTGAACTAAATATCCATCTACAACACAACATAATACACCTATTATTAAACTAGTTGACTCCAATCAGCCTCCAATAATTCCACCTACACTTGTTATTACTCTTGATGCTAAGGCAATAGATGGATGACAAATACATTCTGAATATGATTGTCATGGTAATAAAATCATTGATATCAAATTAAATGTGCAATACTATGGAGCCTTACCCATACTCCTTAGTGATGAATCCATACTTGAATTACTCCATGTTAGAGAACCTCAGCTTCCATAATAACATCATAAACTTGGGAACTTAAAATGAAAATATCCTCATTTTAATAACTTCATTGATAACATAGCCCCCCCCCCCCCCACCAAAAAAAAAAATCCTATTTCTTTTATTCCTAATTATCCATATCATTTCCAAGATGAAAATTTTGTGTTCATTAAATAAACATCAAGAATAGAATATGGTACACCATCATGTCCTTAACCCATAACTATCTCTAAAGAACCCATGTCAACTGATTATGATAACTTTAGTCTATTACTAAATAAGTATAGTGAAACCTTTTCTTGGTAATATGAATACATGCTAGGTATCGATCCTAGTATCATTGTGTATAACATCATCACTTAACCAAATATAAAACATGTCCAATAAAAAAAACATAAGTTTTGACCCAAAATTTCCACCTTATGCCATAAATAAATTATCAAAATTTTAGATACCAATTTTGTTAAACCTATTGACTATTCTCAATGGGTATCAAACACTATTCCCATTCATAAAAAGTCAACATGTCCATTTGTATTTGCATCAATTTATGTATTAATAACCTTGCATTTCTAAAAGATAATTTCCCATTACCTTTAATAAATACCATCATAGATTCCGCTTCTAGGTATGAAATGATATAACTTATGGATGGTTTTTCAATATACAATCAAATTCACATAGCTCTTGAAGACACACACAAAACAACATTTACTATAGAATGGGGCATCTATTACTATGTCAAAATGCCTTTCAGCCTTAAAAACACCAAAGCCACTTATCAACATGCCTTGACTTACATTCTACACAATATTATACACAATATAATGGAAACATATGTCCATGACCTCATTAAAAAATTAGAGGGTCATACAACACATTTAACTGATCTATATATCATTTTTGACCAATTAATCAAATATAAATTTAGACTCAATGCATAAAAGTGTGTCTTTGGCATCAAATCTAGTAAACTTCCAAGGTTACCAATTTATATTCATGATATTGATGTGGATCCTACCAAAATCAATGTTATAGTAAACATACCCATTCCTCATTCAATTCTTGACATTCAAACTTACCTTGGCAAGCTTGGGGAATTTGATGATTCATCCCCCAAATGGATTATCATGTCTACTCTATTAATTCCCTTCTAAAATAAGGTAATGTTCTAAAATAGACTAATCCATGTTATAAAGCATTTGAAAACATGAAATAAATTTTTATCTATCCTCCCACCCTTCACCCATCTTCCAATGATCATCCTTTAATTTTATACACCTCTTATACTCCTATATCAATTAGGGCAATGCTTGCCCAAAAAGATAAAACTGATAGAGATTATGTTATTTACCATATTAGTAGAGGCCTCATTGACTACAAAAATGTTATATTTAATTATAACATGATTGCATATCTATCTAATTTTCATATAAAAAGCTTCATCACTATATGATTTATCAAACCACTTATGCCATTTTAGACTCTGATCCACATTATCATTTCTTCTCCAAAGCATTCCTACCTAGAGATAGAATTAGAAAATGTATGGTCCTCTTGATGGAATTTGAACTTCAAATCATAACACAAAAATAAGTCAAAGGGCAAGACATCATCGACCAAATTAAAATGTCATCCATACCCAATATAAATCACCTTCAAGATAATCTCCCTAATGATAACATTCTTTATATTGAAGGTCTTAACCATGATATCTCCCTTAAAGATTATTTCCATAGTTTTACTACTAATTTAAAGATATATAATAAAAAATATACCAATATCATTCTTGTTACTACTAAATCTAAAGTAATTATCGAATAGTTCCTTAAAGTTACCATTGATTTGCATGAAGGCACCTAGACCCTCCAATTTAATGGTGCCAAATACCTCTAAGGAGCTGGGGTAGGTTGTATTCTAACAAACAAGAAATGTAAGATCATCCCTCTAACATTTATATTAACCTTTGATGTTAATAATAACATGGATAAATATGAATCTCTCATATTAGGTATGAAAGTAACACTTAACTTAGATATGGGATATCTACATGTTTTGGGTGACTCCCAACTTATCTGCTACTAGTTTAATGGTGATTATCAATGTAAAAGAGAAAATGTAGTTGATTATAATCAAATGGCAACTGCAATTACCAACAAGTTTTATTCTCTTACCATTGAGCCAATTCTAAGAGATTAAAATTCCATAGTTGATTCTCTTTCTTCTTCATCATCTCTATTTCATCCTCATCAAGTACTAATGATTCCTAATTGCTTAACCAAATAATAAAATCACCTTCTTCGATCCAATAAAATGATTCAATCATTTCTAATATTTATGTTTTCACTATTAGATAAATCCCATGGTACAAAAACATCATCCAATTCCTTGAACATAAACCTATCCTCTAGACATGGATTCTCATGAAAATACCAAAATACGTAAACAAGACTTTAAATATGTCTTTTGATACAACACCCTTTATTTTAATAATATATAAGGTATCTTACTCTAATGTATGATATAATAAGAGGTTCTTCCTTTCCTTGAATAAGCACATGGGGGCATTTGCAATGGTCACTATAGCAGACATGCTACCACACACAAATTCTTATGAATGGGATAATTTTGGCCTACTTTAGAAAAAGACACTATTTATTTTTCTAAAAAGAGTAATCCTTTCCAAATTCATGATGATCTAATCCATTCATGACCAATTGAGCTCCAAAAATGGAATATATTTGGCCATTCTCCATGCAGGGATTAGATCTCATTGGTAAATTACCTAGGTGACAAGATAGTCATGTTTTTATCATTACTGTGACTAAATAGTTTACTAATTGGGTATAATCCATGCCTCTTGTCAATGTCATGGGAACCAATATTTATAAATTTATCCTTAACCAAATCATTTTTCATTTTGGAGTTCCCCATACTAACATTTTTAATAATGGTGACAATTTCAAAAATAAGGACATGAGATAGTTGCGTGCTAAATTTAAAATTTCCCATAAATTTCCCATAGCTTACCAACCATAATACAATATCCAAGCTAAGGCCACTAAAAAAATCCTCAAAAAAATATTATAAAATACCATCAGATAAACCCATACTAATTAACATCTCCACTTATATCACACACTTTGGGCCTATTGCATTAGTATACCTATTGTCACCAGGGTAACAATGTTCTCACTAATATATGGTTCTGAGTCTATCTTACCATTAAAATTCAAACTCCCATTTTTACGTATATCTATTCATGGTATCACTCTTGATGAAGAGTTACATGAAGCTTTCCTTCCTACCTTAGACCTTCTTAATGAACACTATCTAATCATTATTGAACATAACTATCAATACAAGGATCACAACTCCAAACAACATGATAAAAAGGTTAAAGTTCACATTTTTAATGTTGGTGATCTAGTCCTTAAATTATACTACACCCATGATAAAGAAGGAAAATATACCCAAAAATGGTGGGTCCCCTATTTAGTGAAATACATTCTTGGTACTAGCACCTTTCACCTAAAAACTAATGAAGGCCATGTTTTCAAAGAACCCACTAATGCATAATTTTTGAAGAAATATTTTGATAAAATATTTACTTTCTTATCATAATTATATATATTGTCATACTAATACTTATTTTAGGACTTATTCAAGGATATCACCCTCTACAATAGTCTCTTTTATACACAAACCTTAGTTCCTTCCTTTGGTCATTTGGTTTCTTTAAATTTATGAGTTGCATTGTATTACTGTGGATAAAATCCAATTTTCCTCATGAATACCTCTTTCTTTCATACACTAATTTTTCATATAAGTTTGTTAATTTTCCCTTTTTACACACACTTGGGTTTCTCTTTTTTGAGTTGTAGTGTAATACCATGGATAGGACTAGGATCTCCTCATAATTACCATTTTTTCCTTTTTGTACCCTCTTGGGTTTCTCTTTTATGAGTTACAATGTAAGAACATGGATAGGACTGGGCTCTCCTCATAAAATCTACATATTCTTCAAAGTATTTTTTCATATTGAGTGTTTTTTTTAGAATGTTAAGACATGGTTATAAGTTTGTGATCCCATATTATTAGCCTTGGTTATTATTTATTTTATAGATAAAAATTTCACAACAAATAATGTTAACATGTTTCTCTACACTTACATTCTTAATGTATCTTTGCTCACAATATCATAATTTTTGTGATTTGAAGTAATTCAAAAAATTTCATGTTAATTCCTCTTAATCTCCTTTCCTTTCATTCCACTTTGGATAAAATAAGGTAAAATTCAAGATGACACTTTTATTTCACATGAATAAATAATACTCTTAGACATCATGCTCTCTAAGTCCTCTTTCTTAGCTACCAAGTCCCAAGTTTTCAAATGAGTCATTTTTAGCACCCATGTTTGGTTCTATGAATCCATATGGAGGAGGAATAGAAAAATAAATAAAAATATAAAATCTAAATCATTTAAAAAAATGAATGATAAAAAGGTAATATAAAAGTAAAAAATTCAACATCACACCAAAAGACATGATTTATAACACATCTCCTATCTCCAATCAAAGCTCAAACTCCATAGTTAGCCTCATCATAAAGATGAGGTCCATTGGGGTACAGTAGGCTAATATATTGAGATAAGAAAATTCAAAATAATCTATTGTGATACCTACTTTCTCACATAAGTACCCAGTCTTCATAGTCAACTAATAACTTTGTAATGGGTCTTGAGGAATGGGGAACACATTGTGAGAAGGTAGGTCCATTTTACTTTTCATGCATATAGCCTTGATGAGATGATATTCATACTTAATTTCATAACCCAATATTTATGTGGTTATGAGAAGTTATTTAGAGTCCTTAATGTCTAAATTACTAATGTTTTGACAAACCTAATTTTAGTATCTTGACTTTGATAAAGAGTTTATCTACCTTGCCTTTTCCTTCATTTACCCCTTGATAGGAAAGTTTGATTATAAATATATTTTCCCACTTTTCTACTCCATCTTCTTCACATATTAAAACATACTAACACTATTTTTTTATGGTTTTATCTATCTTTAGAACACAACAATATGCTTGAGTGACTACAAATTATTTTCTTTACACCATTGGTTTACATTTATAGAATTTCCTTGGTTTCATTTAAATTTTTTTCATCACCATTCACATTTTATTCAAACAAATACATCCATTTATATAATTTTTCCATTATTGAGTGAGTTTGGATTATTACTTCTCACTCACAAATGTTGTTTTCCATTTCATTTACTTTTTCCATTGATGATTGAGTAAGCAATTTATTTTCACTCATCAATGTTGTTTTACCATCTCTTGCCCATCTTTGTTTAAGTAAGGATTATTAATACTTTCATATTGATGTTAGACTTTACTTTTACATGTATCCTTAGTTTGATTTGGTTTTTTTACATTTCTTACTTAAGGTATACTTGTTGGATTTTTTTGGTCATTCAGTAACCTTGGCTTTTCGGCTACCTAATTTAATTTAAATTCTGTATTGGCCATTTAGTTCTAACTTGGAATTTATAACCCTAGCTTATAAAATTTCCAAGTATGTCATGCCTACACATTTTAGTTATCTTAGCTTCCATGTGTTTATTTATTTTTTCTCTTTAGTTTTGTATCCTTGGGTTTGTTTAAAGTAGTCTCTATGACTTCCAAGATTAAAAATACAAACATAATAGATAATCATTCAATGATAAAGGTAAATCAAGGTATGCCTACATTAATTTTTTAGTTATTTTCTTTCATCAATTTAATTTTAGTTATTTTGTGCTGAAAAATACTACACGTTACTTAGCTCAACATGGTGTGTTATTATGTTCTTTTCCAAAAGCACCATCCCATGGTATGACTATGTGATACATGATGAGACTCAAGTGGGGAATATGTATATACATAATATTTTTAAGCTTTATCAATTAATAATGATTTCTCTCTTGTAGGAACCCATCAAGTCTGAATATCTCTAAGTGTATGCCTTAAAGGGTACACTAAGAAAGGGGTGGGTAGACTATTAATGATTTTAAAGATCATTATTTCCTATAACACCACTTAAAACCAACACAAACCTCTTTTATATATTTACCTAAGCTTTGACACCTCCCTTACACACTCTTCCAAGCAATTCCATACCTAAAATAACCCCTACCTAAGCCAAAAAACTCTTTTTGACTTTTACCAAATAAATTCAACATGGGATTACACTATAATTAAAATATATGAGCATGTTATGGAATTAGGTCAGCCTCGATCGACCCAATCTAGGACCTAACTACTTTATTAATTAAAAAATAGGGTTAATTAGGCTTACTCTATTGGATAAAACTTTAAAATATTTTAGGGTTAGATTCAACTATATAAACACATTTTTTTCACCGTTTCATAGAGATAGATAAGAGGTAATCATTCATTTTTAATTCTTTACAATCTGCTTCTCCACCATTCTTCCTAAGGAGTCATTTCTTAGGGTTTACACTTAAAGAGAAGAATTTTGTCTTATGGAAAAGTCTTAGATGCTTAGGAGAAGTCATATATCCTATATCTATCCTATCTTAGTGATCCTTACAAACCAAAACAACCTTTGGCAAGTCATCATTGGTCAAGAGAGAGATTGAGCCTCGACAAGTTTGTATTCAAGGTAAATATCTCTAACTCTTACCCCTCTATTTTAGTAGATATAAGTAGCATAAGTAATGGATTTTAAATTTATTTCTCTCTCCATGCACTAGGGTTATATCTATATTAACTTAATTCTTATATACATGTTTACTTTTATGTTTATTACCCCCATTTTATGCCACATGCTTTGGTGAGCACTTTGTTAGATTTTACTTTTACTTTATCATTTACTTGTGATAAAAAAAATGACCTAGATAGGGTGATCACATGGTGTTTCTTTAATAGAGGCTTTGGAACCCTCTCTAGTGATATTTTTGTGATAAGGGACCCCTTGGTTAGGTCTATCAGATCTAAATTGGTCATGACCTCAATTGTCTAAATGTACCAACAAGTGGAAAGGATAGTGTGATTTATCTTCTCTGAGTTAGGATTGATTTTTAGATTACCTTCACTTTACCTTGTATATAATTTTCTCCTTTTTAAGTCTCCTTCCATCTCTACCACTTAGAAACCACTTCCCTTCCACACTCTTCCCTCTATGTCACCCACATTTGGAAGAACTTAGTTGACCATTAAAAAATATTTAAGTCCACTATCTACCATTATATTTTTTATCTTCATTAGTAGTTATCAAAAGTATGAACCCCTTGGATCATGAAGTAATTATTAATTATCTTTGTCAATCTAGGATTATGTAGGTAAGGAAAACTATAGTATGTAGTATTTCAATGTACCATGACACCAACCATCCACATCCATGGTCTAGACTATGTCCAAGTTCCTCAAATACTCCATGTATTACTCAGTCTATGGATACTTCCAACCAAAATGTATACTATTATTTAAATCATAGGCCACAATCCATGTGTATAAGTTTATTAATAAATTGTATAAAAACACATCATAGATAAGGTCATGTGGATTATCATTGGCCCATTTGTTTGGCTTTTGGTTACCATAACTATGGTTGTATTTTATAAACTTTAGTTTCATATGGTCTAACCAATGTTCAATATTTATATAGAGATATGGTACATCAATTTTACTCATCATTACATCAATAAAATGTTACACATCCTAGTAATGGAACTAAAATGTTACGTTTTAGTCCTAGTGGTAGCTAGTGCACTTATCTCATTGTGCAATGAATGACCATCTTAACACCTCATGTTCTAACATATCATGAGAGTGGAGACTCACTCAGTTACTTAAGGCACAAATATATTAATTTGGGGTAGGTTAGGTTTAGTTAGAAATGGTAAAAATAGAGGAATCAAAAGGTGTTAGTGCCCAAAATTTCATTAGAGTAATTGAGCCCTTGTCAAATGTAAATGCCTGAGTCCTTAGCTAAATTATTGCTTTCAACTATTCATGTTAAAGGCTAAGTTTTATGTTGAATTGGCTAAGTATTACTTGGTATTTACTTATCATGTTCTAAAGATATATTTCCTTCGGGCATTTTAACCATATGAAAAGCTTGAGAAAATTCTATGTCTTGGCCAAAGTGTTTCACAAATATTCTGAAGGCTTATTTCTTCTGGATTTTTTATCTACAAAAAAATGTCCATAGGTCCATTTATTTTGGAATTTTTGTCTACAATTTTTTTTTTGAAGGGTACTTTTCCTTTAGGCATTTTTCCATTGATAAAAAGCATAATAAAATTCATTTCCTTTGGTAAAAGTGTAAGTCCAAAATTCCTTCCTTAAAAGTGCAAAGGTCCAATTCCTTCAAGGAAAGTGCAAAGGTCAATTTATTCAACGAAATTATTTCAAACAAAATGTCCAAAACAATTATCCCAATAAAGACAAAGATGTTAAAGACTAATTTTTTTTAGGAAAAGTGTCTGAGAGAGTTCATTTCTTCAATAAAATTATCCTAGACAAAATGTTTGAAATAATTGTCCTGATAAATAAGGGGCCCAGGAGTAGAAGTACCGAGAATAAAAAATCCTCAACAATTACTGCCAAGACAAAAAATGCTAAAGATAGGAATGTCAAGGACCAAATACCAAATGCAAATAGAAAAGCCAAAGATAGAAAATATGAAGACAAAGGCCCTAAAAAACAAAGACCCAAAACAAATGCCCTGGGATCAAATCTTGGTAATTTTCCTTATTTATTTTGAGCCAATCATAGCCAAGTTGGTGGATCACAATCAAATGATGTGTGCCAACATGGAAGAATATGATCTAATAGATTTTAAGGGTCAATAGAGTCAAAAGATCCTCTAAAAGAATGCAAATATGACACGTATCAAACTCTCAATGAGTAGAACCAATAGTGTGATGGTTGCATGAACAATTGTGATGGTCACATGAATGTATTTTGATGGTCATGCATACATCAAAGTTAAGCTCCAATGGATACTTGCCATCTATGGCTTAAATTTGACAGTCATATAAATTTTAAAGACATTCATGTGGAAATAAAATGATGGGTGCACAAATTTCAAATTTAAGTCATAAAAGGTAGTCATCCATTAGAGCTTAAATTTGATGGTTACACAAACATCATTGATGATCATGTAAATGTCAAATGATGGGTGTGTAGACATCACAGTTAAGCCATAGTAGACAAATAATGGTGTTTGATCCTTTAGATCTAGATCAATAGTCCACATTTGATCATGCTTCAAGATACAAAATGTGAGTGAGAGTTGACTTATCAAAGGAATCAAACCAAATGAAGAGATGCCATATAATGGAAGGGTGCTAGCCTAATTGAGATTGACTATGTAGAGCTAAAAAGCCCATAAATGATGGTAGGGATGCAAATGTTAAATTTTATCCATTGTAGACAACCAATGCCATTTAATCCTTTAGATCTAAATTAATGGTCCATGTTTGATTGTTCTTCAAGATTAATGGTGCGAGTGAGAGTTGACTTGTCAAAGGACTTGGGCTGAATGAAGAGCTACCATGTGGTGAAAGGGTGCTAGCTTGGTAGAGATCGACTGTGTAGAGCATAGAAAGCTTGTAAATTATCTAAGTGGCATGATCATGGGAGGTCTTAATTAAGATCTAATGTCTCATAATAAAATCTAGTGCTAATTGGACATCAAGAGCCTATAGAGTTGCAAAGTGGCACACTAGCATTCATAATGAAGATAAGGATCTAGTAGTGCTAGTCATAGGTGAAAATTTTGAAGATGTGGACTTGATGACGTGTTGACACATGTCTTAAGGGAAATAAACACATGTAAATTTGATGAAAAAATCAACATGGTGATGCCACATAGGCATACAAATCATGATTAAAGGTCCTATGCAAAGTGAGTCCATGGAGATTTTGCCATTGATAGTAGATTGACTAGGCAAATTATGGATGAGTCAAGGTATCTATGCAAGAAGTCTAGAGTTTTTTAAATCGATTACAATTTTGATCGAAGAGCCATGGGTCCCTTTATCTAGAAGCTCATGATTTAGCTCCCAAGGATGTTGTATAGGGCATAAAGGTCAAACATTTATATATCACTAGTTTTCTACAGGTGTATTTTAAGTTTGGGACTTTTGGATGGAATGTGTATTTTGATAGTCAACAATATAGATGGACACTTTTCAAGAAAATGGAATAATGATGTGTAGACACTAGAAAACTACACACTTATAGTTTTTGATGAATAAATGCCTCAGGACCCTCTAAATACCCCCTAAACCTTATTAACCCTTAACCAACCCCTATTAACCTAACCAAATAACTATTCTCCTATTCACATAATACTATTCAAAAATACTATTTGAAATTTCTATTCAAAAGTACTATTCACTATCACTATTCACTATGGGATGCACTATCACTATTCATGATGACATGGAAAGTGATGTGGCATGTGACATGTAAAGTGACATGTCAAGTGACATTGAAGGTGATATGGCAAGTGACATGGCTTAAAAGTGAGGTGGCTTGATGTGGGACATCATACCCCACTTGGGACCCTTTTCCAAGGTGCTTGATGACCTCATTTAAGAATCATAAGGAACCCCTTGAAATATGGTGAATTTTACCTCAAGGGGCCATTATTTAAAATTTATTTTAACTTCACACATGAAACTAACCTTGAAAATAACATACCTACCTCTTTAGTACTTTGGGAAAGACAAAAGGCACCCATTTTTGACTTCTTAACCCAAATGGGACACTCACTAACCCAAATGGGAATCCCCACCCACCTAATTTTGAATAATTCATCCACCACATATAAAATGGTTCCATACTTATACTATTCCTCTTATGTCATGTATCTTCACAACATATGCTATAAATACCCCCCTCTCCTTCACCCAAGGTGAAGTGAAAAGTTAGTCTTTGGCTATTAACATCTTGTTGTAGGTTTTTTTGAAGGAGGTTATCATTTTTAAATTCATCATCATCTTGGAGGAGAAAATATCAAATAAATTAAGCTTTACCAAAATTTCCTCAAGATTCATCAATAACAACATCTTCATCGAGCATCAAGGTAAATTTTGTTTGCTTTCTTGTATTCCATTTCTTCCATTTATTGGCCTTCTTATTTCCTTGACCTCACACATTTAACATATTTTCCTCTTATATTTTAATATCTTTAAATCCATACCATCTTTTCCATTTAATTATTTTCCATTCACCCTTTGTCTCCTTCTTACCACCTTGACCGTTTACCCCGTTTGCCTCTTTGCCATCTTGACCTCTTGACCTCATAATCCCCTTTTACCATTTATCTTCCCTTTCTTGACTATAATTTACCCATTTAAACATTTAAAAACTCAATAAAAAACTTATAATTTCCTTTTTACCCTTGTCATAAGCCAAACTAAAACCACCATTTTGCCTTAACCAATTTTTAGCATTAGGATAACTAAACTAGTTGATTTATTTTGGTTAACTTAGCAAAGCATTTAACTATCTTGTATTAAATTCAATTATTTTCTGGTTTTAATTTTAGTTTGATGTAATTTAATGTAAAAATACATTTATTTTATCATCTCAACTAATATTTTAAAGAAGATGGATTGATAGCCTCCTAGAAAGCTTTTGCTTTTGGGATCTAGTTCATGATAGGCAATCCACCCATCTACTTGTCTAACAAACAAGTTTCTTTTAGTAGATTCTTATTTTCAGGTCATCCTGCCAATACAAATAGGATCTCTCCATAATTACTTGGATTTAATTCACAAACTTTAATGTGTATTCATCCATACCCTTCATCACAAGTTTTTTCTTTTCACACTTAAGAAAAAGCAAAAATTAGACAGAAACATTTTGGCACACCCGATGGGACCCTTGAGTTTTCTTGGGTTCATTAATTGTTTTAGGAAATTTATTTGAATTATTAAAATTTCATTTATATTTAATTGTATTTCTAAAAATTAATCATTCATCTCTTTCAAAACGTAAGTTTTAGCTTCTTTTATTTAGAAAATCAGAAAAAATAAAAAATTAGAAATTTTTATTTTGTTCTCGCATTTCTAAAAAAAAATAAAATCAAAAGAGCATTAATATTAGGAATAGGATTAAATTTTCATGATTAATTTAGGTTAATTTTCTTTTTTCTTTTTTACATAAAAATAAATAAAAAAAATTCCTTTGGGTTAAAATTAATTGCATACATTATTTGCTTGCTTGCTTAATGAGTTCACCTAGATTAATTAAAGGCAAATAAAATTAACCATAGTTCACAAATGTTACAAAACCAAACCAATTTCACCAAAAAAAATATAAAAATCACTTGAGACAAGGCTCAACTATGATTTCATCACCTAACGGATCACCTTACCCTTTCCCGATTATCATACTTGGATTTAATCACCAAGGGGATAACCAACTCAGCTCTCTAGTTGAGTATACACTTTGGTAATTGGTATATATTGGCTAAGCACCCACACTAGATATAGGATCATGAAGTGAGGGGAGTAAGCCCCAAGCACCAATACATGTAATCTAACCAATACATACTTCTTCTTGAGTACCTAAACATAACCCAAAACCAAAAATAGACTACTTTGTTTAGGACATATTCAAGCCAACTTCACCTTCACACTTTTCTAAGTCATAAGACAAAAGAGAGATTAAAATTCATCATAGGACTTAACACATTCTTAGTGAATGTATTATTTTCCTTGAATTTATTTTATTGCTCTTTATTTTGAAGTGCGAGTTCATACCAATCCATTACTTGTTTCTCACATGGTCTTCACTAGACAATAGTTGAGAAACTAAACAAATCAAGAACCACTTCTCTCATATCCTTCCTCCATGGAGTACCCATTTGATGCTAAAGGATCAGCTCACATTTCCACTCCTCTTACCTTGCCTAAGTTATTTTCCCAAGGTTATATAGACTTTATCACTTTTATTGATAACAACCTTGTTGCCCTTCAACATTACCTACAAAATTTAAACTATCACCATCCTACTCCGGTTCCTCCTAGTGACCCACCTTTGGGAATTCATTCCCATCTCATGGTTAACCCTACCCAACCTCTTATCACCCAAACATCCTCTTTAACTAACCTAATCCATGACCAAACACTACCCTCACCATCAAACAATCCTACCAATGGATAAATACCCCCAACCAACACCCAAACATTAACCCATATACCATCCACCATAGGGACAACTTCACTTATAGCTACACAACCTTTGTCCACCATGGGAATACCTTATACATGCTACTACTACCCCTTCCATCACCACTAACCCACTTGTCTCCACTTTGATCCAAAATTTTGCACTTTTCATACCTTCCACCTTATCACCTATAATCACTTTGGTCACTACCCACCTTCAACCAACTAACTCACTAATCACTTCGATGCCATACATAAACCCCCCAACATCATCCCTCCAACACATGCCCATGACATCTTATCAATATATTCCTAACACATAAGGATACATACCTCCACCTTCCACCCAATCTTATGTGACCTCACACACACACATGACATCATCCCAACCATCCACTAGTTATTCCCATGTCATCCAACCCCAAAAAAAATTGTCACATACTTATCCAACCCAACAGCCCCAAAAAAACTTAGTCAAGATGATAATGGAGAAAATGACTACCCTTGAGTCATCCATCTCAAGCTCACATAACCTTATCTCTTATGACTAAATTTGCAATGAACCCATCCATCCATCTATCCCTCTTTGACCATATCCTCCATAATGAGAATTGCCAAAATTCTCTAAGTTTCAAATTAAGGAGGACCCCCAAAAACATTTAAGAGAATTTAGGCATGCATGTTACTTGATTTCCCATGATGACACTCTTCTCCTCTATACCTTTCTTATGTCCTTATCTAGACTGACATTAGATTGGTATAGTACCATTCAAAAACACTCCATCTTCTCCTTTGCCCAACTGGCCCAAATTTTTTGGATCACTTTTCAATCAACATGTCCAAGAAAGTTTTTATTACCAACCTCTACTCCATTTGATAATTTAAAGATGAATCTATCACCAATTTCATTGCTCATTAGAGGAGCCTAGTTAACTATCTTTCCTTTTCATTACCTCAACTTGAGATTATAGAGCTCTTCGATCAGGCATGTGTAAAACACATTTCATCCACATTACATGTCCAAGTATTTTGTACTTTTGATGAATCTTTTACCATGGCTCACAAACTAGAGAATAGAGAAATTGATTAGGGAAGATTAAAGTTGAAGAAAAAGAACCCAACTTTCAAACCCGATGATCCATCTTCTTCCAAACCACACAACCAAACCAACCTCAACACTAAAAACAAGGCAACCACCAATGTCATTGTCCTTGAATCCATGCCATCACCATCTACTAACCAAGAAAACCCATGGAACCAAACCTTAAACTCCATTAATTATTCAAATTGAAACCAAAGGAGTCAAAATTGGAACAATAATAAATAATTGACTCCACTTGGGGAGCCTTATCATCAAACTTCTCACCCCATGCTCTATTGGCACAATGAGAATGACCATTGCACTTTTCATCAAGTCATAATACATGACATAAATAGGTGAAACACCTTTAAATATCTTGTCTAATCCCTCATTAATAAGGGGGAGCTTACATTGGACAATCCTAATGCACCATCAAACCAAGTCCTCAATATATTCTACAAGCCTTTCCCTAATCATGCTCCTTCTACCCCTCATCATGAAAAAAAACCTAAACCATCTTATAAATAACATATTATTAATGTGGTTACTAATAAACCCATTTATGAAGGAAATGTTACCACAACCACCTCTTTTCCCATTCCCCTAATGGAAGAAAAAAGACTACCCTTTATTCCTTTGGACACCCAAATAAAGGAAGTCACTGTACCCATACCCCCATTAAAATATACTACACTTACCTCCCCTATCATGGAACTAACCACCCAACCTCTAATTTCAAATCCCTCTATCAAAGACTAAGACAAAGGCAAGGAGACCAAACTATAACTTCTAACCCCTCCTTTGGCAAACCAACCTAGCCCTTCTAAACCAAGAGAAACCTCCATCCAACCAACTAAAACCTCTTCCAAATTAATAAACCCTCAAAAAATAACTAAAGTAACCAAATCCCCTCCAAAACCAATAACTAAAACAAGAAAAGAGGGAAAACCAACAAAAGGCCTAAAACCTAAATTTTACCTCCATCAACCTCACCCTCCATTTTGGGTCCTCATCCCTCTACCTCAAATATGAAGTCCATCATTTTTATCAAAACCCCACCACCTTTGTTGGTCACACCTTCATACTTTCTTTCAAAGACACCTTTTCCCAATACACTGATAATGCCTAAGTTACCTACCTTACCATCTTCTTCCTCCATCTCATCGACTATCTTACCCAAACCAAGACTGTCAACCAAGCATACCACTTTACCCAAGACACCTATCACCAAACCCATGTCCCCACAACCCTCTACTTCAACACCCAAAATAAAAACCACTAAACCTTGACCACCTTTAGCCAAATCTTACTTCACCATCTTCCAATAATTATTGAAAATTTATTGTTTAAGCTTACCACCCATCAAACCCTTTGACCCTTCACATACCAAACCCTCTTAGTTTAATGATAACTTGATATGTGCATATCATAGAGCACCAGGACATGACACCAAGAATTTTAAAGCTCTCTAAATGCTTGTTAATAGCTTATATGAAGATGATGATATGTTATTAGACAAACCTCTTTCATCCCCATTTCCAATATAGCCACCAATTTAGCCCATCTGATCTTCAAACTCACCCAAAGGTAAAGAGGAGGAACCAAAAAAACCCACTCAATCGAAAAAAACCCCTTATCCACACTATTCATATGATTACTTGATCTTGGGCCCAAAAAAAGGATAAAGGGAAGGCTAAGGCATCCATCCCTTGGACTTACCCCTCCTTGAACTCTCAAGCAAATAATACCTAACCTTCTCTATCTTCAAACAAACCCAATGTATATATCTTAGGAACCTTCCCAATCTAACCCTCCATACCCTAACCCATATGCACTATCTATCTAGACGGATATCCTCAAATAGCTTTACAAAACTCTATCAAATATTAGCTTGTATGAATTAGTCTCTACCTCTCCCCATCATCATCAAATAATCATAGAGGCTTTACAATCAATCAAGGTCCAACTTGATGATCCTCAACCTCTAGCTACTTTTATTGGTACCCTTTGAACTTCCAACCTTGTTACCTTCAAGAATTCATAAATAATTTCTATTTAGTTCGAGGATCTTGATCCCCCCTCTTCATTAAATCATACATAAATCAAACCCACATCAAAAGGGTGATGATTGATGGGGGAGATAACATCAATATTATCTCCTCTCATGATTATGACCAGCTATAGTTACCTAAAAACATCATGTCTAAAAGATAATTGGTCCTTTGTTCTTTCAATGATACTATGGATACCACCTAGCACAGTTGTCCTCCATATCTATGTAGGGCCTTGTATTATTTACAAACTCTTTTATGTCATAGAAGGATAGTTATAATACAACATTTTACTTAGATGCCCTTGGATTTATGCATGATTTGTGTCCCTTCAACCTTACATCGATGTGTCAAGTTTAAACATGAAGGGCAAGTTGTGACTATCCAAACTGACACTAGTCATTTTACATCTTGAAATATGACATATCAGCCCAATGACATCCTTCTTCCTCCTTCATCCACCTCATGACCATCTACTAATAACATAACCTCACCAACTAAAAACCATAACATTTCCACACCTAATGTCGATAAAGCTTCCACTATCTCATCTATCTCCTCTTCCCAAATTCCTATAAAAGACCCCATTACAACCATATTCCAACATCTTTCCTTTAGGGAGTATAGAATCTTAGCCTTAGATTCCTTCCCTACTCCCCAATAATATAGGAACCGTATACATGACCCTTCTTATGATCCCTACATTGGGATCATCATCCCCTTTTAACTCCCTAACCATATAAAAAATTTCATTTATGGGGGACTTGATTGACCACTTATAACCCCTACCACTACTTCATCCATTCAACCATTTACCTCTAACTTTTCCTATCTTAACAAACTAGAGTTTGCTAAGTTCTATCTACATAGATGTGCTTGGAAAGGATTAGACCTTGCTCTCTATGAACAAGGGCCTCATGAGTTACCCAATATCAAAAATTTGTAACCTCATGAATCATTTGGCCTTTTATATGAACCACCTCAATAATCCACCAATTCACCCAAACCCATTGCCACCATGAAGGAAGATATCCCATCCTTGCCAACCTAACTAATTTATCTACCTAAAGACCCTGATATCATACCTCCTAACTTTTTTTTTATCAATACTGTAAGTTTGGGCCCTCTTATCTACCAAAAGGGTGTATAAACCAAAGTCCTTTCACTCATGCACCTTGAAATGGTAGAAAATGATTCTCCTACCATCCACACCATCCAACATCAAAATGATGATTTTATTATTACCTACCTCAGTGTGAGGGATTTTTCCATCCATAAATATCTTCCTCCTAAGACCTCGACCATGTCAAATGAATCCACCACTGATATCAACTTGGGTACTCTTGATAACCCTTACATTATAAAATTGGGCCAATCATTGAATGCCAAGGAAATTTAGGATTTCTCCTCTTTCTTCTAAGATTAGAACATATCATTCACTTGGTCTTATAATGATATACCTAGGATTGACCCTACTATTGCTACCCATAATATAGTCATTCATCATGATGCCAAACATGTCAAAAAGATTTGATGCATGTATCCTTCCATAGCCCTTCTTATCAAAAAGGAGCTTTAGTGTTTCCTATCTGTAAACTTCATTTAACCAAGTGAATACCCTCAAAGGGTCTCAAATATTGTCCCTATTACCAAAGACACTAGGGGTCTATGCATTTGTGTAGACTTTCATGACCTTAACCTAACCTATCCCAAAGATGACTTCACTCTACATAACATTAAATAACTTACTGATATTATAGCTAGCCATGAGATGTTATCTCTCATGGATGGGTTTTCAAGTTATAATCAGACCTTGATTGCTCTTGAAGATGAGCATGAAATTTCATTTACCACCCCTTAGGTAACTTTATACTATAGAGTCATGCCATTTGGGTTAAAGAACATTGGTGCAACCTACCAATGTGTCATGACTTATATCTTCCATTATATCATCCATAAGATCATAGAAGACTATGCGGATGAAATTATTGAGAAATCCAAACTCCAAAAATATCACTTGACTATTCTTATGATCATATTTAAATGCCTCATCCATTATCATGTTCACCTATATACCCAAAAATGCATTTTTGGGGTCCTTTTAGGAAAGCTTGGTTTTTCCATCTCTCTTCATATAATTGAAGTAGACCCTACTAAAGTTAGAGAAGTTTTGGACATGCCTCATCCAACAAACCTTTTACAGTTATGTAGCCTTTATGGAAAAATTCAATCCATTCATCATTTCATTTCCAACTCTCAGATTGGTGTTGACCTTTCCATCACATTTTAAAGAAGAATGTCTCTTTCAAATGGAATAGTGATTATCAAGAGGGCTTTGATTCACTCAAATAGTACCTTTTATCACCACCAATCCTCACCCCTTTTAAGGATGACCACCCATTTTACCTATATATCTCTACCACTAACCGTTCCCTAGGGGTAATGCTGGCTCATCGAGATGAACAACATAAAGATTAAGTCGTATACTATATTAGCCACCAGCTTGTAGAATATGAGACTCAATATAAACATACCAAAAAACTCTACTTAGCATTGAACTTTATGGCCACCAAACTCTAAAACTACTTTCTTAACCATAAAACCTATGTCATAACTAATACTAACTTGCTCAATTACATGCACTCTAAACCATACCAAAATCAATGCATGGTTAAGTGGCTCTTGCTCCTAGCTAAATTCAACCTTGAATTCCTCTAGTAGAATTTGATTAAAGGTTAGGTCATTACCGATCAATTGGCTAAATCTCCTTTATCAAATAACCAACCACCTCCTCTTGCCTTTTTGAATGAATCTATCATGAATCTCTTTTAAGAAGATGACATAACCTAACAAATGACCATGTTCTTTGATGTTTTGAAGTGCCAATAATGAGGGGGTGTTAGATTTATTCTCATTCCTCTTGATGGTCAACCCCTTCTCTCCTTCAAAATTGACTTTGAATGTACCAATAATATGGTTGAGTATGAAGCCCTAGTAATAGGTCTTCAAATTGGCCTAACCTTGGGAATTAAGACAATCCATGTCTTTAGTGAATCCCAGCTTGTGGTTAACTAGGTCAATGGATGTTATCAATTTAAGAATGATGTCTTGAAAAAATATAAACTTTTAGTTGAAAAACTCTTAACATCCTTTGAACATTATCTAGTCCAATCCATTCCATGATCTACCACAAAATTCATGGATACAATGCCCTATCTTGCTTCCCAAATCCCTTCTCAACCTTCCAATTCCAAAATATTTATCATTGTTCATCATTTTACCACACCCTCTTATAACCAATATGACCTTCCTACCATTTTTAATGTGGAGGAATGTCCATCCAACATTTGGTATGACCAAACTTTCAACTACCTCAACCTAGGCATCATTCCTCCCAACCTCTCTAGGAACGCCCATAGAAACTTTGTTTAGAGTACATCTCGTTATACCATACTAGGGGGAATCCTTTATAAACATGGTTTTTATGGTCTCTTTCTTCATTGCCTATATATCCATGAAGTTTCCCATGCCATCAAGGAAAAACATGATGGGATTTATGGGGGATACTTTAGTGGCCTAGCAGTCGCTACACATATCCCTCACCTTGGCTACTATTGGCCCACCCTCAACCTAAAATATTATGATTATGTAAAAAAGTGTGTTAAATTTCAACAACATGTGCTAGCCAATAGCCTCTAGGTATCTAAGGAATTTTGGCCTTTTCCTTAATGGGGGCTTGATCTCATTGGGGAAATTAACCCCCATTCTTCATAGTGGAATATCTCTATCATCATAGCCATTTAATATTTCACCAAGTGGGTAGAAGCTATCCCTCTTACCTCAACCAAAGTGGAGAAGATTTTTGACTTTATCAACCATCATATCATCTACCACTTTAGTGTTCCTCATAAGATTATCATCGATAATGGTAAATATGTCAAAAACAAGTAGGTCCAAGGGCTATGTGATGAATTTGGCATTAATTTGAGATTTTCCTCACCTTATCATCCATAAGTAAATGGACAAGAAGAAGCCTCTAATAAAATCCTTAACAAAATTTTAACCAAAGAAGTTAGTGTTTTAGGTTGAGATTAGCACTTACACATCCCATTCACTTTATGGGCACATCGTATTAGCATTCAAACCTCTATGGGGCTACCCCTTTCTCTTTAGTCTTTAGAGCAGAAGTAGTCTTACCTCTTGAAGTCCAAATCCCCTCTATTTGCATATCTTTGCAAGAACTAATTTCTAAAGAAGGTTTTCATTAGCATCATTTAGTGGCCCTCACCCACCTCTATATTTATCAAGAGTGTATCAAATGCATTTATGATAAGTACCTCAAACATTAGGACTTCAACATTGAGGACCTCATCTAAAAATAAAACCAACACATAACCAACATGGAGAAAAGTAAATGAGGCAAGTTTGATTTCAATTGGGTTGGAACCTACATCATTACCCATAAGTATGGATCAAGAGCTTATCATTTATTCTCTCTTAGAGGAAAACCAAAACGTGAGCCTCTCAATGCTTTGCATCTGCATCTATTTTTCTCTTAAGGATCAAGGTCACTCTTTTTGTATAACTTACAATCATCCCTTGATTATTAGGTTTTAAACTTAACCCATCTTTCTCCTCTCCTTTTAAGGATAATTGATTAAAACATATAACCATGTGATTAACCATCATAGTCATGGCTTATTCCTAAATATGGGTACCATGGTTCTTCCCATAGCATGGTTCTCATGGATATTTTTTATCTCTAACAAGATGGAATCCCATGGTCATTATCTCTTAAAACTACACCCTTTCACATATCATTGACATTATTGTGTAAAGTTTTTCCCCATAAAGGTAAACCCATAAACCTTATTAGATTGGTCCATGTCTAAATGCATTTCATCTTGCAACAATTACTTGGGTCAATATCTTAAGCATTATAGACTGATCCCTCAAAGGACAGCTGCCCAAAAACAAAATAAAAACTACCAAATGTAAGTTAGACTACTACCTTGAAGGATAACTATCCAAAAACAAAATAAAAACTACCAAATATAAGGTAGATTGCTCCCTTGAAAGACAAATATCAATATCATTAAACAAAGCCAATAAGCTTAGATCACTCCCTTGAAGGATGGCTAAGTTCACTTTGTCAAAATTAGAGTAATTTCTTAGAAGTTTCCTACATTGATCAACATTTTATACATATAAATAAATCAAAATACCCACTACCACAATAAATTCTAAAGCTGTAATTGGCTCTCAAGTAGCATAATAAGTTGGAATCCATAATCAAATTTCATATGTCGACCTCCCACATTGATTAGTCTATACATAGCACATGACATGGACTTTTCTATTACCATTCTTGGGTCACCTAGAGAAGGGAAAAATTAATTCACATGAGGTTAGCATACATATCACTCATTACCCTTCACACCACCTATCACCCATCTTCCCTTGAGACTATCTATGAATCAAGGTATTTAGAGCTTATTTGACACCTTGTGATCAAGAAACCCTTTTTATCGACTAATGACCACTCATGCATATTATTTTAAGGGTTTATATTCATTAATCCAATCTCACTTTAGGTTTTTTTTTAGCGCTTGTCAAAAACAAAGCATCATGCCCTATTCTTTTCTTAATGTGCTTGATTGATGTTTTCACCATGACTTTTTCCATCCAACACTGCAACAACAATAATCATTCCTTTTACATTAAGAGAGATTAAAATAACCATAACCATACCAATCATAACCATATCCATAACATCCAATCAATGACATCCAACATAGTTTGTACATGTTTACATCAAACTATGTAATATTTTATTTAGGGTGTGAAAATTCACATGACACATACATATTCATCAGATTACACATTACCTAAAGCACATGCATACATTATTTTCCTACCTAAGCATTAGACTAATTATATGGTGACTTTGGATTTGTGTTTAACCATCCTTCTACTTGATTATTCCCAATAATTACTTATGAAGAAGGCAAAATTTATTTAGGAAAGTTTTTTCATTCCATAAAAAATCTCCTCAAGCAGACCATAGTTAGATGGATTATGTGTAGGCTCAAAGAGTTATAGTACATGATGAGGGGATGATACTCCTATTTATTATTTCTATTGTTTTTGATGATGAATGTGGTCAAATATGGAAGTATTAGTGTGTGTAGGGACATGCACCATCATTTGCAATGAAAAGTTAAATGGCAATTATGTGAAGGCAGATGTGATCTCATGAAGGGCATGATTTGATCTTGGTGTTGGTCCTTATCATGATTCTTTAAATATAATACCTACCCATTCTTCGTTGCTAGCCTGATTCTCCATTCCACCAACTAAGAAGGTCATATGATGTCATTGATTCACTTAAACAATATTCCCACTTAATATGGTCATTTATACCTACCTTTTTACATGGAAACATCACCCTTGATATGATTGGTCATATTAATAAATCCATTATGCACTGTCATGATATATTTTTATTTCCCTTATCATCTAATTCACATCTAATGTTTTTATTTGCTTTGTTATCTTGTAACCCTTGTAGGCCTAGTGGTCATTTGCATCATTATCACCTTTGGCCTAGTTGACATAAATTAGCTTCCAACCGTGGGACATTGTAATTATCATGCCTTCAAAACTACCACTGTTATTGGTGGTAAATCCCAAATCCTTGCCACTATATAAACTCTTCCATCAGAGGTAGGCCATCATGAATTCAAATAATACATTCACCTTCTTATCCCCTCTACCCTCCTATTAATACCAACCTATTGCTACATGATCTGATTGTCTGACCCCAACCATTAACAATGCTTACTCAAACATGGTAGTCTTTTCTATTGTGACAAATAAAAGTTTACCCATAGCTAGGGAATGATTACTATTTGATCCAAATATATAACCAACATCCTAGACCATGTAGCTCCCTACTATAAGGGCCTCTTATAAGTGGAACCCCAAGTCATTAGTTTTAAGGAACTAAGACAAAGGATGCAGACATGGCCACCTTTTATCTAGCCTACCCATGTAGCTCTTGGGTCAGGCATGGTCCATCCTCTATCACTCACCATGCTTCCCATTTTCTAACTCATAAAATCTAATTATCAATCAAATAAATTATTTGTAGTTCATCACTTCTCTACTGCCCTTAAAACTCAACTTATAGTGATGATGACCTTTCACCAACACCCACCCCTTAAAACTTATCTCATAGTGATAGAGGCCAACACTATAATTATACCATCACATAATTTGAGAATATGTAACCTCCTTACAATGACACCTCTCCTTTGGATTACCTCTATTTAAGGTCATTTGTTGTGCTTAACATTGTGTTCCCTTATTATCCTACCTTACCTATCTGTGGATCTCATCTTACTAAATGTCGGATCATTATGGTAACTATTCACCAATATACACCATATGATTTCATCATGACCTTCACCAAAACCCAAAATCATTGTTTTACAAAACCTTCTCCATCAGCCCAAACCAGCCAATGTAGTCTATCAAATTAGGGAAGCCAATTTGAACACCACTCATCCAAACCTTGTCAAACTACATTGGCCTGATGTCCATGGATTGTGTAGCTTTGCTTTACTTCTACATGTAGCTCAACCACTAATGACAAATTCCCATCCCCTTTTTCTTTTCACTCATTTTCATCGCTAACAACACCCTCTTACTTAGGGTATCCTACATCAAGGAAGCTTTAAATTCTTTTTTAATCATCCTTATGTTTTAGCACCATATAATACTTCCTATTAAGTTTTTCCCCCATTATTGGGAGAACTACATTGGCTTAAGGTATTTTTGGGCTATTTTGGTAGCGCTTAGTTACTAAGGTCAGCTTGACCACATCTTTTACTTTATTTTCCCTTCTCACCTAATCTCTTTTCCTCCACTTCTTTACCTATCTCCTCACCATGTACCTCCCTCTAGCTTGTCAATCTCTTTTATCCACTTTTCCATCTTGTCAATCTCTTTTAACACAAGGATTGACAACCTTCCTCATGGAGCCCTCTTATCCCCCATAAAACTACCACCTACTCTACTTCATTGACCTCCCCATCATCTTTCCTTGTGCATGATTAATATTTCACTTCCACACCCACCTTTTGTAATTTTTGAATCTCTTTCACCTTATTACCAACCTTGCCATTTATCACCTTTAACTTATTTCTCTATCCTCATCTTCTCCCCTCACATGACTATTTGTTGTACCCTCTTTATCACTCTCTTTTCCTCACCAATTCCACATCATACTATGCATCTTGAAAGCTTTATATTTCCTCTATTGCTGCACTTTTTCTTTATGTGTACCACCACTCTCTACCATTTTTCCATTCTTCCCACCATACCCATTTTCTATTATTCTTGTTTACTTTTTTTCCCCCATATTTTCATCCTTTTTGTCTTCATTTTTTTCCTCTATAACTAGCTTCTAACTAGGCCTTTATACTTTGAGAATCCTTCCATAATTTTTTTCTTCTTCTTATCTCATCTTGCCTCTTGCCCTTTGCATTCCCCTTTTACTCTTTCAATCTTGGTCATCACTTATATTTTGAATTTGTGTGAGTATCTATTATTTGTATCCCTACTTCAATTCTTTCTTTTTCTTTTTGTCATCCCTTATCTTCATCCCTTATTTTCATCTCATGCCCTTTCACTATGTTTCCATATTTCTTCACCACCTCACCACTTTTTAGCTTGATAATCTCTTCTAATCACCCTTTCAACTTGTAAATCTTACTAACAAGTTGATTGATGCCTACCTTCTCTCTTCACATTCTTACCCACCCATCCTTTGCCTCTCCTTATTTTTATTAACCCCTTCCCATTTTCCATCCCATTCTCATCTCCAAAACCACCATCTACTTTTCTTCATTGTTCCTATCCTTACCTATCATCATCCATGCTTCCTTGGTCAAGATACCACCTACTTATTCACTCTCCAATAATCCCTTTTATGTCCTCATTTCATTCCCTTTTCCTCATATTTCATTTGTTCCATTTGTTACCTTGTTTCTCATTTTCATCACCAATTTTTTTTCTCCTTGGTCTATTTTTATACTTATTTTCAAACCCTTCATGGCCTCCCATATTTCTCATCCTCCCCTTACCCTTCACAATTGTTAAACTTATTTCCCCATATTTTTCAATTCTCCAATCTATCATTCTTTAGTGCATCCCTCACCCCCATCTTCCACATTTTATTTTTGTTATCTTTTCTCCATTTCATTTCATTTTTTTCATCTCCCTTGAGGACATTCCTTGTTTAACATGACCTTATTTGTACTCCTATATGACCATGCTTAGATCCTTCCATCCTTGTTTACCTTCATATTTATGTGTGACCTTATTGTTTTCTCTACCTATTTCTTTATCCATCTCCTAGTCTGCCTTCACCTCATCCCTTGTTGAAACTCCTTTATTCTCTCCCAATGGCACTCCACCTTCTCACTCATTAGAGTGTGATCACTAGTTGTATTACTTCTACATACATCTCCTTGTCTACTTCCTCATTTCCTCTATTCCCTTACCTTAATGCACAAAATCTAGTCATGTTCATTACTTCAAGTGCATCCCTTTCTTCCTTTAATACCTTTGTGTGTGGAGATTGAACCCTCTTTTTATTCCTCTCTAGCTACTCCTTTCACCCTACCTATCACCTTTCTCCCTTTTAAACCCTCTACCCATTTTGAGCATGCTATGGCCTCAAAGGTCTTCCACTTGATTTTGGTTTACTAGGAGATATATACAAATCCTATGGCTTTATGAGACAATTGGCTAGGACCATGGGCTCATACAACTGTCTAATAAGCTTGAAAATCACTAAGCCATTGGAATGAATATTCCTTCCCCACCCCCTCTAGTCTTGCCTATTTCAAAACCCTTTTACTTTGACCTTTGAAGATGTTATAATCAAAACTAAAACCACCTTTAAATGGAAGATTTGGAATACCCACATGGGGACGATAGCTACACCCTCTCACATGCCCTACCTTCCCACCAATAATTTCCCTTGATTCTCCCTTCTCAGACTACATCTTCTTATGCCTTGAAATATCTATTCTCTTTTATTTCATTCCACCTAGTAACCTATCCTAAGAGTCACCTCTTCCACTGAATTATTTTCTCCTTGGTCTCTTTTAGACTTATTTCACACCCCCTTCCTTATCAACTTCCTATTTTATCTATCTTTCCACATTGTTCTTCTATTTTCCCTCTTGATTTTCCATTTATACCATTTATTTTCATCCCTCCTTCAACCTACTCCCTCATTTAGTTAGTATTTTTATTATTCACCTCACTCCATATTCTAATGCCCCTTAGTGTCTTTCTCTCAAAACTCAAAACTTACTTATTTTTGGGCCTCATTGGCTTAAGGGTTAGGGGTTTTAATCTTCACCACTTCTCATCTACCCACTTTGCTACTTTGTTTCCCTGAATCCTTGAATAATACCATTTTATAGCCTGCTAATGACATTATTATGGAATGTGCCTAATGTTAGCTTATTTGGATGGTGATGAAAGAACCCATCAGGTCACCATGGCAATTTGAGTAGTGCCATATTTTGTAAAGTATACTAAAGCATAGTTATCCTTTTTTAAATGGTGATATAAATTTCATGCTTGAACCTGCTTATTCATGGTTGCAAATTCCTTTTGCATAGTTGACAAAGTCATCTAATTACATCTTAGGTAAGCTCATCCACCATTTCTATAGAATGAATCAAAAAACTATTTGATACCCATATTTTTCACCCTTTGAAGCTTCCCTTTCTCCAACATCCTTCAACTAGACCTAACTACATGATATCAAATTAGGCAAACTGATTTAATCAACACTCTTCAACTCAGAAGAACTAAATTAGGCTTGAAGTTCATTTTGGACATTATGTTTAGGGAACTATGTAGGTATCATCCACTTGCCTAGTGCATATGGAGTCAACGCGACCACCCCATTTAAACTAACCAATCCACTTGCCCACATCTACCTTGATGTTGGCCATTTTTTACTAGACCCCATCATGTAGTTGGTGATGACCTTGCCTTGGTCCTTTTGATTGTATAGACCAATTTTTCCATGTTGAATGTTTGAATTTTCACTACCTCATATACAACTAGACTTCCTACCTTGGATTCTTGAGTAAACACTGACCCTGTCTAGGAGACTTGATAAGACTAACCCATTCAACTATGGCCAACATTGGGGACCGGTTAGCTTATCATTTATCCTAGACCTTGACCTTATTATTACCAACATGGTAGATTTAGTCTCTAAAAAATCTTGACTATTTAACTTAGATGCATTTTGTGAAACCATTGGCATTTCACATGTCCAACTACTTTGTGGCACCACTTAGTGCCTCCCCACCAACTACTTATCAAACCTACACTCAATTTGACCTTTCCTCATCAACTCTTACTTTGTAGGGGAACACCTACTCCCATACTTAGGGCACCATGACTTCCAATCAAGTGGTTCATTTTTGTTTTATAGCTTGTCAATTTAAAGCCTCATAACAAAAAGGGGCAAAATGTAGATACTAAAAAACTATACACTTATATTTTTTTATGACTAAATGCATCATGACCCCCTAAAGACACACTAAACCTTATTAACCATTAACCAACATATATTAACCAAACCAAATCACTATTCTCCTATTCACATAATATTATTAAAAAATACTATTTGAAATTACTATTCAAAAGTACTATTCACTATTACTATTCATTATAGGACCCACTATCACTATTCATGATGATATGGTAAGTGATATGGCAAGTGACATGGAATGTGACATGTCAAGTGACATGGAAGGCGATTTGGGAGGTAATATGGAAAGTGACATGACTTAAAAGTGAGGTGGTTTGAGTGGGACATCATGCCCCACTTGGGACCCTTTTCTAAGGTGTTTGATGATTTCATGTAAGCATCACAAGCCCCCCCTTGAAAAATGGTGAATTTTCCCTCAAGGTACCATTATTCAACATGTATTTTACCTTAAAACATGAAATTAACCTTAAAAATAAGATACCTATCTCTTTAGTACTTTGGGAAAGACAAAGAGCACCCATTTTTCACTTCTTAATCCAAATGGGACACTCACCAACCCAAATGGGAGGCCCCACCTACATAATTTTGAATAATTCATCCATCACATATAAAATTGTTCCATACTTATACTATTAATTTTTTGGCATGAATCTTCACAACATATGCTATAAATACCCCCCCTCTCCTTCACCTAAGGTGAAGTGAAAAGTTAGTCTTTGGTTATTAACATCTTATTGCAGGTTTCTTTAAAGGAGGTTATCATTTTAGAATTCATAATCATATTGGAGGAGAAAATATAAAAGCAATGAATCTCTACCAAAATTTCCTCAAGCTCCATCAACAACAACATCTTCATCAACCATCTTCATCAACCATCAAGGTAAATTTTTTTTGCTTTCTTGTATTCCATTTCTTTCATTTCTTGGCCTTCTTATTTCCTTGACCTCACACCTTTAGCCCATTTTAATCTTCTATTTTAATTATTAAATCCCTACCCTCTTATCCATTTACTTAGTTTTTCATTCACCCTTTATCTCCTTCTTACCACCTTGACCATTTACCCCTTTTGCCTCTTTGCCATCTTTACCTCTTGACCTCATAATCCCCTTTTACCATTTATCTTCCCTTTCTTGACTATAATTTACCCATTTAAACATTTTCAAACTCAATCAAAACCTTATCATTTACTTTTGACCCTTGTCATAAACTAAACTAAAAAAACCATTTTGCCTTAACCAATTTTTAGCATTAGGATAACTGAACTAGTTGGTTTATTTTGGTTAACTTAGTTAAGCATTTAATTCTCTTATATTAAATTCAGTTGTTTGCTAGTTTTAATTTTAGTTTGATATAATTTAATACAATAATATATTTATTTTATCATCTCAACTAAGTGTTTATAGTATGTGGATTGATAGTCTCCTAGAAATCTTTCGCTTCTAGGATCTAGTTCATGCTAGGAAATCCACCCATTTACTTGTCTAACAAACATGTTTATTTTTGTGTTTTCTTATTTTCAAGTCATCCTACCAATCCAAAGAGGATATTTCCAAAATCACTTGGATACAACACATGCACTTTAATAGGTATTCTTCCAAACCCTTCATCACAAGTTTCTTTTTTTCATACTTAAAAAAAAAAAAATAGACAAAAACATGATGAAGCACTTGTAACATATCAACATTATTGTTATGAATTTGACATACTAATATGAACTCCTATTCATAAAATTGATGACCTCTTTGAAGATCTCGAGTAAAGCCTATATGATAAGGGAAGTTATAATAATGAATAGTCTATGTTCAATGGATTATAATTCAAAATGGCTTTACTAACCCCTTATGTGCTCATTTTAGAGGTCCCTATGGGAACTTCCTAGGGGGATTATAAGTGCCAATTACATAAATTAAAAATTATCAAGTGGGATCAAAATTTCCTCAATAAGTTAAAAGTGAAATAATGAATTTGTACATTAAAAAATGAAATAAGGGGGAAACTTTGAAAATAAAAATTTATAAGGAGAAAAGATACAAGTTATAAAATGTGAAAAGGCAAGTTGGAGCCAAAAAGTAAATGGTCAAAAATTACCTAAGTCTTTTGCATTTTTCATTATTATGTTTGCCCAAGATCCTCCATGGAAAGATATTGTAGGTTTACAAGTATAAGGTGGGCCAATCAAAAGAAGATCATTTAAAGGGCCATGGATCTAGATTAATCCCAAGAAATCATAGTAACATCAGGTTGTTCCATGGCATGCATGAGAGTGAGGGAATCTATCAATAACTTTCTAGCTATATAGGTAAGTGGTCAAGAGCATCCCTAGGAAGTCGTACATAATGAAAAAGTTTGTTTGGCCCTCTACCATGAATATTCTCATTTCAACTCACGTGAAAGGAATCTCCCACCATGAAATTGAATGATGTGCTCTAAATCTTCATCATTCTTTGTAGAGGTAGTTAGAGTTATGAATTTTATTATAAATGGATGAAGATTTCATGCATAGAAAGGGAATATTTTCTATTTGAAATCATCTTGGTGAACTTAAATTTTTTTTTACAAATTTTCAAGTTGTAATCCATAATTATAGATCTGAAAATGTATAAATAGAGAGCTTCTCCTCTATTCAAGGGGTTGGTTGGTTGTTGTTGGTTGGCCATTATGTTGGTCATTATTTTAGGTGTCCATTTTCTCTAAGTCTAGGTTTTGTAGAAATTTTTTTGGGATCAATTTATATGTGTAGATCTTGTCTCCCTTTCTAAGGTGGTTTTAGATATATAGTCATTAACAAGCTTTGAGAGCATGTTTATGTCTCCCTTGTCAAAAGAGAAAACTCACCATGCTTGTCCCCATGGTATCATTTTTAAATACTGATGTGTGTAATATTTATTTTCAAGTAAATGAAAATGATTTTGGTTATTTTCTATTTCCTATTGGGGAAGTGCAGTGATCTATTTTGTAAATATTATTAACTAGATATCTTATTCTATGCCCATTACTGGTTATCATTTTGGGCTTAGACTTAGATTATAAATCCATTTCTATAGTATTTTAGAATATGTTATTGAATAAATTATTAGGGCACCCTAGGTTTATAATTTTATTAGGGAAAGGCATTTGAAAGATTAGTTTAAGTGTTTTTTCTAGTCTTTCAAGGATCATTTGGTATATACCATCATCATGCATTTGAAGTCTTTCCTAAATCTTTACTAAAGAATATAGTCATGAAATACTACAAGATACCTTATTATTTAGAAACCACCAGCATACCACCCTCCTTTTTAATCATCTAACTTATCCCACCCTACAAATAATACACCCTTTACATATTATAAGTGTTATTTGCCTTACAAATGCATAAGATCTTGCATATTTGAAATGTGTTTGTAGTTTGTGTTTTAAATGATAAAATTACAATAATTCATTCGACCCCTATTGTTGAAGATTCTATATAATGAAGATTATAGTCTCTTTCCCATCTAATCTTTAGTAGTTTGTATATGAATTAAAGCATTTTTTCATTTGATGTGACAACCCTTCATGGGTGAAGTGTGAAAACTTGGTTATACCCTAGTCATGTCTTTTCATTGTGCCAAAAATCCCCATGAATGTTGAATTAAAAAATCTCTCCATGTGAGTAAGCTACCCTATAGGTACTCTCACCTTGGTTCAAGCAAAACCAAAAGTAGTAGGGAGTTGACCATACCCTTTATAAGTGCCTCTCAGTCATTTTCTATATTTGATCTAATCTTGATGCCAAACCCTTCCCAAGCTACAATGACATACTAGTGGGTTTTTCATCATTGCTTGCCATTTTCTCTCATGTGTATAAGGCCAAGTGTATGTGGTGTATAATTGGGAAACCAACACTCTTCTGATGCCATTTTCAGGGACACTTCTTGTCACCCATGTTATCAGGGACTCTTTTAAAGAGATGTAAGTATTTCATAATGTGAAGTTCTCTACCATATTTGCTACTTTTTAACTATCTTAGCCATCAATTCCATAACACTCCATTGGGGATGTGCCAAGAGGTTTTAAGGATTGCCAATTTGAATTCTACTACATTTATTAAAAATAGATATTAAGATTACATGTTGAAATGTGTTTTTTACATTTTGAACATTATTCTAAATATTTTAGTATCTTTTATTTTTATCTCATCATTAACTTCAGCAAAGTATTTTGTTATCATGTATCACAGTTAGTTTATCAACTGTTATTTTCTAAAAGTTTGATTCTAGTGGTGAATCCAGCTTTATTTTCTAGTTTCAAGGAAGATTGATGCCTATTCTAAATAATATTTGTAACCTTAAGCTTTGAATATTTTATTGTTTGAAATTATATAAGGACTAAGATCATATTTTAGAAGTGACCCATCAAAGAAACTCATCTCTCCTTTAAGTATTCATCAAAGGAGAGGGAGATAGGTTTGGAAGCCTCTTTAAGGGTAGAGTTCAATTACAAAGGGTTGTCAAGATTCTGATAATCTTAAACTTTTTATCAACCCTCCCATTATTGAGGACTATCATAGATCTCTTAGCAACTCTGAAGCCTATAGTCCTATGTCCTATCCAGCTCCTTCCCAACCAGCTGAATCCCCTCCTAGGTTTGATCTACCAAGTTCACCTCATTCACCCCCTCATATCACTTTTGTCATTTGTTCTTAAACCTCCCATTAAACTAATCATGAGGTGTAGGGATCCATATAATAATGATCATCCTACATTATTCAATCCCATATATAGACCTATCAATTTCAATGAAATAGAAGGCTATCCTAATGAAGTCCCAAATAAAGTAAGAAAATGCCTTCCAAAATTCTAATGGAATAATGTAGTGAGTGGTGATCAGAACCTATGGGATTTTCAAAATATTATTGAAGATAATGAGGTTGAGCATAAGGATGTGTGCATGAAGTTGTTTATGCACACACTAGAGGAAGATGCTCATGAATGGTTCAATTCTCTTCCTGCTAGATGCATTGATTCATGGGAAGAGATGCATAATGTTTTTAGAATTTAGTATGGTGATAGGATTGAACCAAGTTTTCTCTTAGATGAATTTTAAAACATAAAAAATAATACTAATGTGTGTGTAGGACTTCAATACATGGTTCAACAATACTATGATGCAGTTACCCAAAAACATTAGGTTTAGTGATACAACATGCTTGATAAAGTATAACAATGCCTTTGACAAGAAGATTACATTTTAATTATCAGATAAGGCTACCAAAAACATATGGTTAGTGTTCAATGTGTCCATCTAGATTGAGAATAATATCAAGGTTGTGGGAAATCCACTAAACAAGTAGGTTGATGTAAAATTGATCAATCTAAAAAAGGCAGAGTCCACAAAAATAACCTACCTTGAAGAAACTATTAAAAAAATTTCCTCTGCTATTAAATAGATGTCATACAAGTTGGATAGATATGAAAAATGTATCTCACATGTGTATACCATTTAGGAGAGGGGTACTAGTTTAAATCAAGCACAAGGAAGGCCTATTTTCCATAATCGAGATAATGATAGAGGGAAGAGGCTTACATATGAAGAAAGAGTAGATAGAAACTAAAATAGAGTGAATAGAAAATAAGTTCTTGATACATTTCACACTAAGGTAAATATCATGAATTCTAATTTAAACATTGATTGGTGTGACAAGTACTTCCTTACACACCATCCATGTGATATTGCTGAACAAGTTGCTGAAGATTTGGATGAACCTGAGTATGCATCATTTGAATATGAGATATTTTATGTTCTAATGTAAAAGTAGCCAAATTAGAATTCCCACCACCAAGGAAATGATGAATGTTATTATGGTTGATCAGTTTTGGAGTGTGGTTGAAATGGAGAGTGTCCTAACTTTTGACTTTGCTTGTGATGTTAATATGGAACAAGCATATGAATTTTCCATTCATGATTTTGATCTATTACACTCTATGATGATTAAGAAATATCATGGGGGAATTCCATTATTTGAGGATAGGAAACTATTAATTAAAGTAGTAACTACCCAAAATAAGGAATATTACTTGAAAATTAGGAAACCAGGTATTGATTATAAAGACACTACCCCTACAAGTCTAAAGGTAGAGAATGCAATCAAGGAAGCAAAGAAATATACATCAATCCTAAAAGATTCCAAGACAACACCCATGTCCTAAGCCATTAATCCTAGAGGTGTTTCTTCTAAGAGTAATACAATGCCCATCTTGTCAAGTATTCCTAAGGGTGTAGGTGATATTAAGATAAATCCACCCCTGAAGACTATTGAAAAGAGTGTTAATCCATCCCAGCTTACCCCACTTTAGACATTAAGTGATTGCATCCCAACGGAAGTTATTTTTACCCCTCCACCAAATACACCTCTTCCTTAGTATAGTGTATGTGATATGGCCCAAATGTTGAGTCAAATAAAAATCACCATGCCACTTTTTGAATTATTATTAATACCTAAACATAGGAAGAGGGATTTTGAGTACTTATAATTTAGTGAGAGGTCTACTAAAAATGAAATAGAATTACTCTAATCACCCCTAAAAGAAGATGAGGAATCAGAAGAGGTTATTGAACCTCATTTGGAGGTCTATTTGGGGAATACATTAGTGGAGATTTATATAAATGTGGGTCTATTTTATACAACCCTATTGATCAATGGCCTGATTATCCACACCTATATGTTTGATTTTGGGGATTCTTGTAATGTGATTCCCCTAGGTGTCCTAAATGAGATCAAAGTGAAGATTATGTTGGCCTTTGGAAAATATTATGCCATGGACTTATGAGAGGTACTAGTTATGGGACAAGTCAAGGGATTAGTTGTATAATTGGTAGTTCATCCTATTAAGTATCTGACTATGGATGTGGTTATTGTAGATTACCCATTTAAGTGGGGGATATTACTGTCATGAAAATGGGTTTCTAGCAAGGGTGGATGTATGAAAATGGACCTTTCCTATGCCACCATTCTATTGGAGGGTAGTATGGTCAATATTTATAGAGAGATAAAGATGCTACATGTAATTGAAGATCCAAAAAGTTATCTTAATGAAGTGTTGTACACATATATTGAGCTTGGCAATTTTGTTGGGAATGTCAATACTAGTGAACAACCTACTATTATTGATGTTGAACCTAACAAAGAAGGTTTAGTTTGGAAGATGTGGTTTAAAGGGGCTTGATCCAATTTTGGAAATGGAGTTGGGGTTATCTTCTATCCCCCTGATGGGAAATGTTTTGTGTTTTATTTTTAACTTTATTTTGAGTGCATGAATAATACTTATAAGTATGAGGCACTCTTTCTTGGTTTAAGGATTTCCCATAAATATGGAATCAAAAGTTTGATTATCAAGGGTGATTTTGAATTAGTGTTTAAGTAGGTCTATAATGCCTATGCCAAAAAAAACAAAAGGTTAAAAAAATATCAAAATGTTGTTTAGGATTTGCTTGAATTCTTTGATGCATTCAATCTTTGTTATCATGATAGAAGTTTTAATGAAGAAGTTGAAAAACTTATAGGGTTAGGTGCTCAATTTGATATTTTAAATACAAGCACTCATTGTTAGTCTCATGTGGAGGTGCTTGTTAAGCCTTTAGTCCCAAACAATATTCATCACTAGAAGGTTTCTTGATTATGAAGATGAGTTTCATGATGAACTCATATACTTGGAATATATGGTTTAGGTTTGTGATGGGAAGGACACCTTATTTGGGAAGGATATTATGTAGCTAAAGACAAACATGCTCCCAAAGGGACTGGTAAGGTTAGATTCATCTTTTGATGGAGCTAATAGAATCAAATCAAGAGACTCATTTATCTCAAAAGACATGATTGAGTGTAATTTAGGTTCTCATGAGAATCAAAGAAAGGTTTGGATGGGTAATCACTTGAGTGTAATTGAGAAGAAAGATTACATGCAGTTATTAAGGAAGTGCAAAGATTATTTATCATGGTCTTATTCTAAATGGAAATTTTATAGGGAAGACTTGTTCCAACATGTCATCCCATTGTAACCTAATAATAATCCCTTGAGGTAGAAATAAAGATCTATTAACCCCATCTAGTCAACTAAGATATGAAAAAAATTAGAGAAGCTAAGGGATGGTGGAATCATCAAGCTAATTAGGTATTCATCATGGGTTGCCAATTTAGTCCCTATGCAAAATAAGAATGGTGACATCTGCTTGTGTGTAGATTTTTGAAATTTTAATAAACTTCTTTGAGAGATAATTATCCCTTGCCTAATATGAATAACCTACTACAAAGTGTTAATGGATAAAATATGTTTTCCACATTAGATAGTTTCTCAAGGTATAACCAAGTTATGGTGAAGGAATCTGAGAGATCCAAGACTATGTTCACTATGCCTTGGGGCATGTATGTATATATGAGGATGCCTTTTAGGTTGATGAACACTGGTGCAATTTTATAATGAGCTATGGACATCCCTTTTTTATAGATAATTAACCAGTTCATGTTTATGTATTAAGATGATATTACTATGTGCTCTAAGACTAGAGAAGAATATTTGGAGCATCTAGAGTAGGAGTTGATTAGATGCAGGTGGTTCATAATTTTAGTTAATATAAATAAGTAACACTTTAGAGTATAAAAGTATAAGTTGATGGGATAGATAGTGTCCAAGGATGGTGTCATGATTGACCTTGAAAGGGTTGAAGCCATTAACAAAGTGACTATATTGTAGTATAAGAAAGGAATTCAGTCTTTCTTTGGACAAATTAACTTTGTAAGGAGGTTTATGTCCAATTTTGTAGAGATCACTATACCTATTAATTTCATTTTGAAGAAGGAACAAACCATGAAATTAGAGGATAAGGCTATGTAAGTATTCAATGACATTATAGGAGCCTTAAAGTTTACTCCTATCTTGGCTAACCTTGATTACACAAAGCCATTCCATATATTCTCTTTTGCATCACATAATACTATTGTTATTGTTTTGTTTCAAAAGAATGAAGATGGTCATGAGAAACCCATAGCTTTCTTTAGAAAATCTATGAAAGGTTCTGAAATAAATTATACCATTATGGAAAAATAATATTTCACTCTCTAAAAAGTTGTCAAGATGTTCAAGCCTTATATTCTAAGTTTAAAGATTGTTGCTTATGTCCCTCATACCATAGTGAAGGACATCTTGAATTAGAATAAAGTATCTAACAAGAGATGTAAGTGGGTAAAAAATTTACAAGAGTATGACATGGATATTCATACCACCAAGTTAGTAAGAGGGGTGGGTCTAGACAAGCTTATGGCTGAGACCAATTTGTAAGTTGCTGAGGTAAACATTATTGTTTTGAATGTTGATGAATTTTTGAGTCAATTTAATGTGTCTCCATAGTATAGAGATATTGTTTATTACTTGAAAAATCTGAGTTGTCCCTATAACTTGGATAAGAATAAAAGGATAAATCTTAATCTTATTTCTCAAAAATACCTCTTGACTAAGAATGGACTACCATGGAAGAATATAGATGGGGTTCTCCTAAGATGTGTGCTAGAAGAATAAATTGTTGACCTGATTGAGGACTTACATAGTGGAGTGTGTGGTGGTCATTTTACACCTAAGGTTATAGATCATAAAATTCTAAGATTTGGTTATTAGTGGCCATCATTATTCAAGGATGTTGCTCAGATAGTCAGAAAGTGTGAGAAATGTCAATGCTTTGTTGTGAAGATGAAAGCTTTAGGTTCTCTTCTCTTAAAGATTATGATGATTAAAGGCCCATTTAGATAATGGGGAATGGATTTAATTAGATTTAATTTTTGATTTATCAATCACTAGACATTAATGGATACTAGTTTCAACTAACTACTTCACAAAATGGGTTGAATCGGTCCCTAAAAAGAAAACAACACACTAGGTAGTTATGAATTTTATACTAAATCAAATTATTTGTAGGTTTGGTGTGCCTATTAAATTTATTGATGATAATTACATGAGATTAAAATCCAAACCTTTAGTGGCATTATGTAAAGAGTACAGGATTGATTTGACCTATGCTTCCAATTACAACCCTCAGGGAAATGGGCAAGTAGAATCCAATAATAAGAACTTGCTCAAAATCATTAAGTGAACATTGGAAGTAAATAAGAAGTGGGGTGAATAGTTAAATTTTTCCTTGTGGGTTGATAGGATTATGCCCAAGAGAGATACAGGCAAAATCCATTTTGATTTTATTTATGGAGCTCAAGTAGTTTTGCCTATAAATTTGTAGTTGCCAATTTATCAGCTCATGTAACAACTAGAAGATGATGAGAAAATCAACCACTATGAGAGTAAGATGAACTAGATTATTTATCTTAATTAAATTTGAAGACAAGATCATGAGAGACACCTTAATTTCATGCAAAATATAAATAAAATATTTTATAAGAAGGTTTCTCTAAGAAACTTCCAAGTAGGTGATCTAGTTCTGCTTTGAGATAACAGGCATGAGGAGAAAGGAATGTATGGAAAATTTTATGCCTTGTGGATGGGTCCTTATTCTACTAATTACTAGATTGAGTAGCATAATTTCTTATTTAGAGAATTAGATGGTGAAATACTAGATCTTCTAGTCAATGGAAGACATCTAAAACACTTCCTTGATTGAGTCCATTTGAAACTATGTACATAATTGTATAGAGTTTTATCCATTATTGTTTCATCAATTTATTTTTGCTATGCTTTGGGCCTTGATTATATATTTTACTTTCATGTTTTTATTGTGTGTTCATTTTTATATCCTCTTGATCTATTTTTGTCAATTCTACCATTGTTTTGTTGAGTCTTCATGAATGTTTCCTAAAAATGTTAAGTCTTGACTTTGTGGCCCAATGGATCTGCACCTAGTCTTATGTTTTGCAGTTCTTTTCACACCCATAGAGGTTATGCATCCTTGAGGGAGAGCCACTATTAGTTCCCAAAATTGCATTAGAGTAATTGATCCCTTGTCAAATGTAAATGTTTAAGTCCTTAGCCAAATTCCTAATTTCAAGTATTCATACCAAAGGTCAAGTTTTATGTTGAATTGGTTAAGTATTATTCAATATTTACTTAGCATATTCTAAAGTTATATTTCCTTTAGGCATTTTTCTCATGAAAAAATCTTGAGAAAATTTTGTCTTGGCCAAAGTGTTCAATAAATATTCTGAAGGCTTATTTATTTCAGACTTTTTATCCACAACAAAAAGTCCATAGGTCCATTTGTTTTAGACTTTTTATCTATGATAAAAAAGTCTAAATGGTAATTTTACTTTGGGAATTTTGCTGGTAGAAAAAATCTTAAAAAAATTCATTTCCTTATAAAAAGTGTAAGGTCCAAAATTCCTTTGGCAAAAGTACAAAGGTCTGATTCCTTTGGGGAAAGTACAAAGGTCAATTTCTTTAGGGAAATTATTTTCAAACAAAATTTCCAAAATAATTGTTCCAACAAATAGAAAGATTTTAAAGACCAAATTTATGTGGGAAAATTTTCTAAGAGAGTTCACTTCTTTGAGAAAATTTTCCTAGACAAAATGTTTGAAATAATTATCTCAATAAACAAGGGGCCCAGGAGTAAAAGTGCTGAGACCAAAAAGCCCATAACAATTGATACCAAGACAAAAATTCCAAAGATAGGACTATCGAGGACCAAAATCCAAATGCAAATAGAAAATTTAAAGATATAAAAGTTGAAGATAAATGTTCTAAAAGACAAAGAACTAGATTAAATGCCTTAAGATCAAAACTTGGTAATTTTCCTTATTTATTTTGAGCCAATCACAACCTAGTTAGTGGATCATAATTGAATGGTGCATGCCAACATAGAGGAAGATGATCCAACAACATACAATGGTCAAAAAAGTCAAATGAACCTCTATATGAATGTAAAAAGGGAAGGTATTAAACTCTTAGTGAGTGGAACCAATAGTGTGATGGCCATGTGAACATCTATGACAATTGTGTGAACATCTTTTCACAGTCATGTAGACATCAAAGTTAAGCTCCAATGGATACTTACCATTTATGTCTTAAATTTAAAAATATCATGAACATAAAATACATTCATGAAAATTTCAAATGATGGGAATATGGATGCCAAATTTAAGTCATAAAAGGCAATCATCCATTATAGCTTAAATTTGATGATCATGTGAATGTTATTAATGGTCATACAGATGTCAAATGATGGATGTGTGAAAATTAAATTTAAGCCATAGTAGATAGCCAATAAAATTTGATCCTTTGGATCTAGATCAATAGTTCATTTTTGATCATGCCTCAAGATCAATGGTATGAGTGATATTTAACTTGTTAAAGGACTCAACCCAAATGAAGAGATGCCATATGGTAGAAGGGTGCTAACTCAATAGAGATGGACTATGTAGAGATAGAAATCCCATGAATTCTCTAAGTGGTGTGATCATGGGGGGTACTAATTAAGATATAATGTCTCATAATAAAATTTAGTGATAATTTGATGCTAAGATCTTGTAGAGCTGCCAAGTGGTATGTTAGCATTCATCATGAAGACAAGGATCTGGTAGTGCTAGTCCTAGGTGGACTTTTCAAAGATGTGGACCCAATGATGTGTTAACATGTGTCATAAAGGAAATAGTTGCATGTAAATTTAATGAAAAAAGTGACATGATGATGACACATAGACATACACATCATGATCAAAGGTCTTATGCAAAGTGAGTTCATGGAACTTTCACCATTGACAACAAATTGGTTAGGCAAATTGCAAATGAGTCATGGTATCTGTGTAGGAAGTCTAGGGTTTTTTAAATCAATTGTAAATTTGATCAAAGAGCCATGGGTCCATTTATCTATAAGCGCATGATTTAGCTCCTAAGGATGTTGTATAGGGCACATATGTTAAACATTTAGATGTCACTAGATTTATGCAGGTGTATTTGAAGTTTGGAAATTATGGATGGAACATGTATTTTGACATTCAATAGAATAGATGGGCACTTTGTAGGAAAATGGAATAATGATGAAGAACTTACAATCTATCAATGTTATTTCTATGCTTTTGGTATACTAATATGAATGAACTCATGTTCATAAAATTGATGACCTATTTGATGATCTCAGGTAAAGTCTATATGATAAGGGAATTTATAAGAATTAAAAGTCTATGTTCAGTGCATTATAATTCAAAATAGACTTACTAACCCCTTCTATGATCATTTGAGAGTTATCTAGGGGAAATTCCTAGGGGGACTATACGTGCCAATTGCATAAATTACAAATTGCCAAGTGGGGTAAAAAGTTCCCTAATAAGTCAAAAGTGAAATAATACATTTATGCATTAAAAAAGGAAATAAGGGGGAAACTCTAAAAAGACAAATTTGTAAGGATCAAAGATACAAGTTATAAAATGTGAGAAGGCAAGTTGGAGCCAAAATGTAAATGGTCAAAAATGATCTAAGTCTTTTTCATTTTTCATTATTGTGTTTGTCCAAGCTCCTCCATGGAAAGATATTGTAGGTTTACAAGTCTAAGGCAGGCCAATCCAAAGAGGATAATTCAAAGGGCCATGAATCTATAATATTCCCAAGAAATAATAGAAAAATTAGGTTGTTATATGGTATGCATGAGAGGGAGGGCATCTATCCATAAGTTTCCAGTTATAAAAGTGGTTAAGAGTGCCCCTGGATAGTTTTACATAAAGACAAAGTTTGTTTGACCCTCTATCATGAATATTCTCCTTCCAGCTCATGTGAAAGGCATCTCCTACCATGAAATCAAAGGATGTGATCCAAATATTCATCATTCCTTGTAGAGGCAGTTAGAGTTATGTTTTTTCTTATAAATGGATGAAGATTTCAGGATGGGAAGGGAATATTTTCTATTTGGAAGCATCTTGGCATACTTGAAAGTTTATTTTTCAATTTTACAAGTTACAACCCAAAATTATAGATCTAAAAATGTATAAATATAGGGATTATCCTCTATTCAATGTGTTGGTTTTTGGTTTTTGGTTGGCCATTGTATTGGTTTTTTTTGGTCATTATTTTAGGTGTCCATTTTCTCTATGTATAGGTTCTACAAAATTTTTTTTGGGATCAATTATTGTGTGTATATCTTGTCTCCCTTGCTAATGTGGTTATAATTATACAACCATTACCAAGCTTTGAGAGCATGTTTATGTCTCCCTTGTCAAAATAGAAATCTCACCATGCTTTTCCCCATGGAAACATTTTAAAATATTGATGTGTGTAATATTTCTTTTCAAGTTAATGAAAATGCTTATGGTTATTTGTTATCTCCTATTGGTGAAGTGTAAAAATCTATTTTTCAAATATTTTTGATTGGATATCTTGTTTGATTCCCATTACTAGTTGTCATTTTGGGCTTAGACTTGGATTATAAACCCCTTTCTACATTATTTTAGAATCTATTGCTAAATAACTTATTAGGGCACCCTAGGTTTATGGATTCAATAAGGAAATGAATTTAAAAGATTAGTTTTAGTGCATGTTTCAGTCTTTCAAGGATCATTTGGCATATACCATCATCATACATTTGAAGTTTTTCCTACATCTTTACTAAGGAATATTATCATGAAATACTATAAGATACCCAATTATCTGGGAACCACAAACACACCACCCTCCTTTTTAATCATATAACTTGTTTAATCATGTCCTACCCTGAAAATAATACACCCTTTGCATACTATAAGTGTTATTTTCCTTTCTAAATGCATAAGATCTTGCATATTTTAAATATGTTTATAGTCTGTGTTTTAAATGCTAGCATTGACATCTTTCATTTGACCCCTATTATTAAAGATTCTATAAAATGAAGATTTAAGTCTCTTTCCCATCTATCTTTAGTAGCTTGTATATGACTTAGAGCATTTGTGTATTTCATGTGACAACTCTTCATGGGTGAATTGTGCAAACTTGGTTATGCCCCGATTGTATTTGTTCATTGTGACAAAAATCCCCATGGAGGTTCAATTATATAATATCTCCATGTGAGCAAGCTACCCCATAGGTCATCTCAACTTGGTTCAAATAGAACCAAAAGTATAAGGGAGATGACCATACCCTTTTTAGGTGACTCTCAGTCATTTTTTGCATTTGGTCTAATCTTGATACCAAACCCTTCCCTAGATACAATGCCATAATAATAGGGTTTTCATCATTGTTTTCTATTTTCTCTCAAGTGTGCAAGGTCAAGTGTATGGGGTATACAACTAGGAACCAACATAAGGGATAATTACATCATCACTAAGCATTCCTAGAGTGCATGGCTAATCAGGGAACATTAATAATATGCAAAGTTTCATCCTTTACTTACTAGAAAAAGCCTATCAAAAAAAATAGGACATGTATTCTATGAGTTGACTGATTATGGGCCAATACTAAAATTTATATTAAGCTCAAAAAATCATGATTATAAGAGGTATCCCTTGGTAATTAATACTCACAATTCCTAGGCTATTTCTCAGTAAGATAATAACACTCTATTAATAGTTTGTCTCTTTGTTTCTCCAATTAGGACTCAACTTATTATAGGTGTGTGGGAAACTAAGGGGGTACCTAAGAGTCCACCTAATACCATTCAATAATTAATGTCATTTTCTTGCCCATCTAGTAATATATAGGGTGTTTGACTCTAGGTTAGATAATCCACCATCCACACTCATACCCATACCATATATATTAAAATCATATAGTTAATATTAATCCCACCACTATATTTTGAGAATTTTACTACTAGGCTACATGTGTTTTAGTATTTTTTCACTTTTTTCAATGTGATCTAGTTAGCTACTAAAAAAAAAGTAAATGTAGGTTTTTAAAGATTACTTGGAGATGGAGATTAGTTGCATACCATTGATCAAGCTTGTGGGAACTCCTCTTTGGTTGGGGAGGAATGACTTGAAAATAACACTAACTCATAAAAAACTGATTAATAAAAAGATGAATAGGCTACCTAGTAAGAAACTAGTCCCAAGAAGTGATCTAGTTCCTTAGGTGGATGTAATGTTATGTTTAAATCTCAAGTTTATAAATAAACATGAAATTACAAATATATATATATATATATATATATATATATATATATATATATATATATATATATATATATATATAAGGATAGGATGCAAATAGATAACAACAAAGATGTCTAATCTGTAACAGGATTAAGGCAATCAGAGTAATCATCCCAAAATTTAGTAGGTATATCAACATCCTCTTGAATTATAGCTAATTATTCATTAATGCTTTCCTAATTAGGTGTGAAAACCATAGTCCAAAGACCTAATTCAAATGTAATGTCACTTTGATCAGTGAATAAAGGTTGTGGGATAATGGGGAGATAAAATATGCTAACAATATCATGTGTTAATCTAGGTAGAGTCTTCTACATGTGAAAGACATATTTTTAGAAAATAACATGTAGGATTTAATAGGTTTATAAGACTATGAATGTTATAAAAATAGACTTGAAGGCTATTTTAATAGTCTAGTAGGGATTGATAATGATCCTGTAGGATTGATGTTGATTTAGATGGATCAAAATCAATTCTGAGTAAAAATGCTAAACTATAAAAACATGTGATAATAACTTGTAAAATTGATAAAATGATGAAAATTGAATGGAAATGTTGACAAAACAATGCAAAATATAGCAACATTTAAATATGAATGAATTAACATAAAATACTAACCTTGAATGGATTGAAAACATGCAAATAAAAAAGATTATAAAAGTATGCTCAAAAACCTTTAAAATCCCTTGATAGTTTCATAAATAGAGGTCCCAAAAGGTGGAAAAGTGTTGACAATGTCCGTATATAGGTTCCAAGAAAAAATTTAGCAGAGGTTTGAAATCCAAAAAGCATTGCGCCTATCTCTCAAACTGAAGAGGCTCACTGTATATTTATAGATCAATGTCATTCTAGGCTGATTAATGTCAATCATGGAGAATCAATGTCAATTTACCCAAAATAGGTGGAGGTGATATTTAAGACATTAAAAAGGGTTATTTATGGGGTAAAAATAGGTTTAACTAATGTCTAAGTTATTAAGTTGTTTAAACCATGGGATGGGTTTATTAGGAGGTTGGGAGGGTTTTCTTTAATTTATTTTTATGATTTTATGGTTAGGGGTAGTAAAATAGGGTTAATTAATATTTTAATATAGTAATTAACTTAATTAACTCATGTGGTAAAGGTAAATGGGTAATTATTTCAAATAATTATGAATGTGGCCATTATGTTAGAGATGAAGGATAAATGTGATGATGCTTCATGTTAATACATAGGGGTGTAATAAACTAGCATCTATATTTACCCCTTTTGGTGGAGTGGTATGAA